>JAAIXJ010000879.1:47776-60901 GCA_013403705.1 Heliconius hermathena | reverse complement strand
TTTTGATGATTCTTTTTTTATTTGGAAGCTAGTGCGTCCTATATAGTCCTATTTTAATTTAGTTGATTTCCGACAATGGTATCTATGAGAAAATCATATAAATCTCAAATTTACCTTATGTATGTGCGCGGCAAATGGACGAATATCTAAATATCAACTCAACCGATTTTAATGATTCTTTTTTTATTAGAAAGGGTACACATAAAGGGTAGTTTGGTGAAAGTTTGGTTAAGTTCAGAGTATGAAATCCGGTTAAAATTGAAGAAGTCGATTTTTTTTATTAAAAAATGTAATTATGTTATTTTTTCTGGTAAATTTTTTTATACTCCATGATAAAAACTATTGTATAAATTGCATTAGGCTTTGAACTATTACCATGCTAAAAATAATTGAATTTCATACAGTAGGTATCGGTATTTTAAGTAATTTACATTTTTCAGTTTTTATTTTTTTTAAAGAAAACTATAATGAAATTCGGAATGAAACCCAAAAAAAATATACCTTGGGATCCTAGGCTAATATCTTGCAAAAAATCATCAATTTCTCTCTGGTAGTTTTTGCGTGATTGACGAACACACAATCCGACAGACAGACAGACAGACAGACAAGAATTCTGCTGAGTGGTTTTTTAGGTTCTATAATCGACATATTAACCGACCTGATTTTTATTTTTTTTATATCTTTCATGTACAGAATTGACTTTTCTATCCTTTTATTATATATAGAGATTAATCGAAAACGACGTTTTACTAAATACATATTATACAGTTAAAAATATAAATTTATTGCAAACAATTATACATTTATTAGAAATATAAGCATAGGTATAGATTGCTATATAATTTTCGCAGGCAAACTAATGCCTTGAGTTCATTCAAATGACGATAACTTTTTTAATGAATCGATTTTGATGAAACAAAACTTTAAATGTTAAGCCGAGTTAAAATAAAGCAATTGATGAAAGTTTTAAATAAATCGATGCAGTACTTTCGGAGATTAGCGTGACCACACATACAGACAGACAGACAAGAAATTAAAAAAAATTTTTTTGCTTTCTATTATTAAGTGTCCCTCTATCCATTTCAGTCAAAATTATTTAATATACAGACAAAATATTTTTACTATTTTATTATATATAGAGATAAAAAAAATCAATAAACGATGAAGTCGAAACTAAAAGGCAATATTGGTCACTATCACTATTTCTTACACACTTTTTCTTCTCACTGTCTTTCGTTTAACGTAATGTCAGTTGGAACAATTAATTTATGACATTACCGCTGCCACAGCAAAGTTCACTTGAGATAGTTTTTTATCACAGTCAATTAAAACAACAAGATAATGTTTACACTCAATTTTTGGGATATGTAATTAGTGCTTATACCACAATTAGGGTCACAAGTACACTATTCACTTATTTAAAACAATTTGAAAACACGGTTATAATTAATTTATAATTTATATAAAATTTATTATAAACACGGTGCTAATCTATATTACTTTCCATTTCTACCCGTTTTTTTGATAATTTTGATAAGTTTTAAAGAATTGGAGCCATCGCAGTAACACAGCGTCGCCTTAAATTCCGCTACTCAACGTGGAATGTCTCGAAAATTGAGAAAACCGTGGTAACGGAGTTTCTTAACATCTGCCTATTTATTTTACCCTGCTATGCGGGAAAAGTCATACACTTGCTTACGAAATTAAATTATCAAAAAGATGTATATATATTATAGTATTTAGTAAATAGCAAATAGTTACAGAAGAGATCAATTTAGTGACTCTGGTAGTCACAATAAGGTTTAAAACAGATACGTATCAAATAAATACTCTAATTGGTAATCGTATTTATGACAATTGCCTCAATGGTCAAAAGCCAGTGACACTAACAACTATACTACGAGGCACCAAAGTAATATTAATTTAATGAATGAATTTTCATTACAATTAAAAATATAATATATTAAAATTTCTAATAAATATTAAAACAACATAATAACTTTAGTGAATATTCGGTTAAATAGATAAACATCAAAATTATTAGGCTCTGAAGTGATCATAATATCGTTAGTTTACTTTACTTTGTCTATTAATATTGCTTTAATTGTTGTGTTATAATGTATAAAGCTTTTATATTAATTATTATTAACTCCTAGTTGATTGTTTTCGATGGTAGTAGCTTCAATTCTACCTCGATATATTTTAAGGATTTACATTTTGTTATGTCACTCCGTTCCCCACTTTCCACCAAATTTTTCGAGGTTTTGCAAGTTAAGTTTAACGCCGGGCTTGCTTTGGTGCTAAAGCGAAGTAATAAAAATGTTAATAAATAATAATTCATTACCTCTAGTAGGAATCGAACCCACAACCGTCGCGTTACAGTCACACCCTTGAGCCCCTGGGCCACAACGGCCCGAAATTTCACATCGGAGGCTTGTATTTCTAAATTTTTTTTGCATACTTCAAGTAAAAAATATACCTACAGCAACTATTTTCAACAAAACATTAATCTAATAATTGAATCTCAATCATTATATTTTTTTTTGTTCATTAGCAGCTGACATTTAAAATTTTATAAAGTAATAAATATGTAAATATATGAAAAACAGAGAGACTTACCTCTAGGTTATCTCTACTTACACCTCAAAACTCAAAACATATTTAACCTAAAACCAACGAATAACCATAGAAATCCTCTACGAATTCTCTTAAGCGACGAACCGTTTCGTCACGTTCACTACAATTTTTTGACATTCGACAAGAGCACGTGCTTTATGTCCTTTCTTTTGCCTGCTTTACATTCTATGAAGATTTGAAGCTTTGAACATTTTTTAAAGTTTCAAACGAAATATTCACTCTGTTGAATTATCTTATTTCCATATATTTTTCCATCTTTTTGTTTATATTAACGTGTCATATTTAGGCACTCTTTAGTTTTTTGCAAACTTAGCTAGGTAAAAAGAGAAAAGAATAAAAAAAAGAGCTAAAAGAATAAAAAAATCTGAAAAATAGTGCCCTTTTAAGAGTCTTCTTACACAAACAACGACGTAGGACGTCAGTACCAGTGTCGATAAATTTGTATCAACACTGGTATAACAATTTATAGTTCAATGATTACTTAAATATAATAAAATAAAATAAATAAATCAGCTTCACGCTGTATCCCGCACACTGCAGGGTAGACAGAGGGAACCTAATGTTAATACACTCCGTTCCCCACTTTCTACCGAATCTGGAGGCATTGCGTGTTGAGTGACAGAACTGAAGTCGTGGCGCAGAGGCACAAAGTGTGACTGTAAAATTTACTGGTTGTGAGTTCGATCCCCCCTCGGCGAAGTGAAATATTTATTTACATTTATATTTTCATTTCTTCGCTCTGTTGTCGAGGGAAAGCGCGGCGTCGAGTTCTGCGACTCAGCACGAAATGCCTTCAGAATTCAGCAGAAAGTGGGGAACGGAGAGTCTTAACACGAGGTTCCCTCTATCTATCCTGCTGTATGCGGGATACAGCGTGAAGCTGATTTAAAATATAAATATATCTTCTGTTAATAAAATATATCGGCTATTTGTTCTAAACGCCATTCTTTGAACTTTACACCAGAGCCGTTTAAAGTTTCAATCTTCTCCTTCCAAACGGCTCTTTACTACAATAGGTTCAAGACAAGAGTCACTATATGCTAGTGTGCTTGGTGAATGCCCTTTAGAATTCCATTAACTTTTAAGAGAAACAAAGAGATATTTAGGGATAGTCATAAGATAATAATGTTTTATCAGATGTCCCAGAGCTGGGGTCATGATTAAGAGAATAATGAAAGTTAAGACAGGCTTTGATCATCAATGTGAAAGACACCTAAAGCATTTGGAACACATCGAAGAGCAAAATACAAGAATCAGTGCAAATGTAAAGACATTAGACCCAATAAATGGAGCAGTATATCGAGGTTTATTCATTACGTTTACAGAGACGGAAGACAAAAAAAGGAGTAGAAAAGTCATGATTCAAGTAAATGGATAAATTTTATTCAGTCTGCATTGATAGGACGACGGAACATCAACATATCTGCACATATAGCTAGCTGTGCACAATGCGTTACTGATACTGACAATTTTATGCGGACGCGGAACAGCAGACGGAGAATGAAAGAAAGATGTAAGTCCTTTAGATAAACCACGATATAAAAATATAAGCAATTCACCACTTAAGGAACCTAGAAGCTCATTTATACTTCCTTTAAGAGGCTTTCACTGTCTGATTAATAACCAGTGCCTCGGCTCAGATTTGATATGCCTCGCGTTTGCTAAAGGCAGCAAGTTTGCAAGACATAGACAAACTAAGGCTGTGACTTGCCACCGATTGTCACTACAGTGATAGGAATATAAAGTTCCATGCCCTCTAGAACCAAGTCGGCAACATCCGCGGCACATGTACTAGGATCATCGGAAGAGAAGCAAACCAGCCCCCAGGGATAAGATGAGTAAAATGTACGCATCCCATCCCAATCTACTGACTTGTAGTGCTAGACGCGAAGAGTTGCGGGTGTATTAGCAAGGTCGAATTCAGCTCTCTCCGCGTGGTCGGTGGTGCATGACCCAAGTCAACTGGCATCGTGCGCATTAAAATCACCAAGTATCACGACCTCAATAGAGGTGAGTACAAGAGCATATCGTCGATAACCGATCCAGATCGGCTCATGAAACACATGAGCCGATCCGTCCCAACATTTTCAATGTAAGATCTGTACAAACATGCGTAGACTCGGACGCGATCGTCCAAGTCCTCCCTAACGAATATAGCGACACCGCCACGAGGCATAAACTTATGTTCTATTTTGTAGCTGGGGTATTTGAGATAGGCTGTGTCGCTCGTGCCGAATCAAGTTGGTGGTGGATGGTATTCAGGTTGGAATGTAGACCACTGATATTACAAAAGTCCACATAAAGCGTGGCAGGGGATACCGTGGAGTGTACGCCTCGTTTATCTGTAGCGCGCTACTTTGCCGCACCCTATTAATTTTGATTCCCTTTTATAGTGTCGAAATAAGCGTTTTTTGCTGTTTAAGGACTTTTTTTCGGATTTGATCAGAAATGTATAGTTTCAGATTTTTTCTGAGTAGTACTACCTGTACATGCCCGCTGCCAAATTTCATAATTCTATGTCTACCGGAAGTACCCTAATTTTGATTCCCTCGATAGTGTCGAAATACGCGTTATTTGCGATATAAGCCATATCTTTTTATTAAGTAAATGTATTATATTATATAATATTTTTTTTTTAGGACATCGAGGTAGTATTTAGGAAGTCGAAAGAAAATGTATCAATTTTTTTTTAGGACATCATGGGGCCAAAGATATTTTTTTTTATATTTACTTTTATTAGGGAAACAAACAGAACATAAAATTCACAAACATTACACATTTTAAAACAATACACATTCCAATCAAGTTTCCACATAAAAAATTACAGATAACTGATAATAATAACATATGATCAAATTAAAATTTATCAGATAAAAACACATGATAAATACACTATTAAAAATTTTTGATTAAAAAAATTTAATAAATCAAATTAAAAAAAATTAATAAATCAATTTAAAAAAATTAAATTAAATTAAATTAAAAAAAAAATAAATAAAAAATACTATAAATTAATCACAATTAAAACATTTCATTAGTTTCTTTTTAAAATCATTAACATCATTGTTTATAAAAATATCAACACTGGCAAATAATTTATTATAACTGGTGCAGGCTCTATTGACAAAGATATTTTGTGCATGCTGGCTTCTATTAATGGGCGTATTAAATAGTATAAGATTACGCATAACTCTTCGCGCATCTTAAATTAATGCAACTTAAAAGGAATGGGGAGTTCATATGATTTTTAATTATCTTGAATAATAAAAGTTGGTCTCTGATTAATCTTCTATCGGCGAGTGATAATACTTTAAAACAATCGGTAGGCTCATTTAAGGTTTGTTTTTTAAAATGGATAAATTTATTGAATTTATTTTGAACAGCTTCTAACCAGTTAATATATGTTTTATGGTGTGGGTTCCAAACAGTAGAACCGTATTCAAGAATAGGTCTAACAAAAGAATTGTACAAAAATATCACAGTGCTTCTTTTTTTTAAATATCTGGAAATTCTAAAGATAAAGCCAAGCATACGATATGCTTTAGCTATCGTTCTGTTGATATGTATTATAAATTAAAAGTAAGTTTATTGTCTAGATGTATACCCAGGTCTCTAACCTCAGATACTCGAATTATCTCAGTACCGTCAAGACGATAGTCAAATGCAAAAGGATAGCGTTTACGAGTGAAAGAGATGACACTACATTTATTAATATTTAAGAACTAGCGACCCGATCGCGGCTTCGCCCGCTTAAACCACAGAATTATTTAATTAACACGCTGAATTATGTTCGTATTTTGATATACCTATTATGTATGCTTGCAACGCAATGAAGATTTTTAGTCAGAAAGTTATTAAAACTTTAGGTCGCATTTTCGTACCTCCCATAAGAATCTTCAATTGAATGTTTGAAATAAAAACACAACTTATCGATACTTATAATAAAATCCTAACTAATCGGTGTCTGTACATGGAAGATATTACAATTAACATTGTAATAGAACTTGGTCAGTTTGTCTGTGAATTTATTCACGATAATCTCAGAAACAGTTTAACCGATTTAAATCCTTTTTTTGTTTGCATTTTGGCAATCTGCCCTTAAATATTTAATATTAGTTTTATTTTAATCAGCTTCACGCTGTATCCCTCACACAGCAGGTTTGGCAGAGGAACCCTAGTATTAAGACACTCCGTTCCCCACTTTTTGCCGAATTCTGGAGGCATTGCGTGTTCTCGTTCTTTCGTGTTCTCGTTCGCTCGACACCAGAGCGAAGAAATGGAAATATNAGGTAATCTCCACTAACAATTCAATTTAGTTTACTTTATTGTATAAAATATTGTATAATAGTGCTTCAAAAATATATATTTTTATCAACAGTCATATAACCCAGACGTTTCGAATGTCATTCTTAAGCCAAGAAACCAGCGCGATTGCTATAAAATATTCGCAGGCAAGCTAATGCCTTGAGTTCATTCAAATGACGATAACTTTTTTCTTAATAAACCGATTTTGATGAACTAAACTTAAGTACTTAAGTTAAGTTAAAACAAAGCAATTCGTGAAATTTTCAAGTAAATCGGTTCAGTACTCTCAGAGAAAAATGCGGACAAAAATATATCGACAGACAGACAGACAGACAGACAGACAGACAGACAGACAAGAAATTCAAAAAAAAATATTTTTGGTTTCTATTATTCTATTTAGGTGTCCCTCTATCCATTTCAGTCAAAATAACTAAATGTACAGACAAAATATTTTTACTGTCTTATTATATATAGAGATAGAGATAAAGAATTTTCGCTACAGTATAAGCTTAGCATACTAAGATCTTCCTGTAAAAGTATGCAATCAGATAAAGAGGATATCCTTCTACAAATTTTCATATCGTCTGCGTATAGAAGTATAAATGAATATTTAATTATGCGGATGAAATCATTTATGTATAAATTAAACAGTAAAGACAGAACCAAGATGAGATCCCTGGGGAACCTGGTGTAACAGGAACGAAAGACGAACAGTGACCCTTGACTGTGACTGCTAGACTACGGTTTTGTAGATACGAACATAGCCACCTAAGTAGATCACCATGTATACAGACTTCTTTTAATTTGTTTATAAGGATCGAATGAGAAATTTTATCAAAGGCCTTGGAAAAGTCGGTATACACAACCTCCACGTGAAAACCTTCATCCATAGATGAGAACACTCGATGAACCAATTCATAGAGATTAGATTCAGTTGATTTATGAGTAACAAACCCATGCTGTTGTTCTATTACAATAGTGCGTAATAAGGGAAAAATGGAATCATATATAATCTTTTCGAACATTTTCGCTAAGATTGGTCTGTAATTCTGTATATTGTGTCTGTCACCGGACTTGAACACTGGTACTACATACGATCGCTTCCAAATAGATGGCCTGACACCAGTTAGAAGCGATTTGTTAAATAGTAAGTAAATGGGATATGCTAAAGTAATAGAACAAGATTTTAAAAATAAAGCAAGGAGACTGTCAGGACCATATCCTTTATTAACATCTAGGTCATTTAAGTACTTCTCAATTCTATTTTGTGTTATTATTACAAAATTAATACTATATTAGTAGAAGATGGTTGATAGACTGAATTAAAATATTTGCTAAAAAGGTGGCAAATATCATCACCTCCGGAAGCAACAACATAATTATAGAACATGGTATCAGGAAAACAA
Source organism: Heliconius hermathena (assembly GCA_013403705.1). Taxonomy (NCBI): domain Eukaryota; kingdom Metazoa; phylum Arthropoda; class Insecta; order Lepidoptera; family Nymphalidae; genus Heliconius; species Heliconius hermathena. The sequence continues at coordinate 52,553 of JAAIXJ010000879.1, read as the reverse complement.
TTAAATGTTACCTTTGATTTAACAAATTTCCAAATATATTTAGTGTTTCTTTTAATTTGAAATTCAGCTTTATTAATATAATTCTCATACAAACAATTTGAGAACTCTTTTGTCTATCGCGTAATAAGCTAAATGAATCATAATCCACGAATCTGCTGATATTTTCCATTTTTTATGATATTTAAGTTTTCAATTTATGAATATATGGCTTAAATTTGCACTCGATATCTCCTAGCATTTCTGAGATAAAGGCTCTTGACAAACAGATAGACAGACAGACAAGAAAGTGATTTTATAAAGATTCCTTTTTTACTTAAAAGGTCAGGTTTCAACTTCTATTTGCAACGAGCAGTGGTTGACAATATTATATACAACTTAAAATGTGGTTTTTCCCATTCCCTTGAAATATTCGAGGTACTATCTCTAAGGAACATATTTAAAAACGCTCTCAACTCTGAACTCGATCTTTAAATGGCGATTTCATTTATAAATTATATATCTATAAATGAAAACGGCATCTCAAGACCGGTCTTGACAGCTGATTTATAAATAAAGAAGAAAAACTTTGAGAAATTATTATTTTACATAAATGCCAGTGGTTTTTAAAATTACTTGTGAATATATAATAAATTAAATAAAAGTATTTGTTAAAATTTAACTTTATGAAAACGATTTTTATTTCGATATTATTTCCAAGATTTATAGACCGTTCGTTTTAAGCTTTTATATGATACGAAAGACCTATTAAGGAAGTTTTTTTTATTAAGGAAAAATCCACCATGCTCTATTTGAGAATTTTCTTCAAGAATCTAACTTTTTCCAAATTCCCAAATATTTTCTTAGCCACTGAAAATCGCTGAACATACATGGGCGCGAAATGTATAAGTAATGGGGTCCCCCTATCCCCTACCCATAGACCACCGTTGATCCATCGATCGCATTATACCCTGTATAAATATAGATTTAATATTTTACTTTAATATAGCTTTAATGTTGTCATTTATTGCGTTTAATATATTTCATTATTCATTCATTACCTAATTCTTAAGTAAAACTAATTAAAAAAAGAAACATTAACATTAACAACAATAATTACTAATCACCCAATTGAGGCTATCATTAGCTAAAATATTTAACTACTTATGATTATAAACAAGATTGCTATTTCTTTAACATGTTAATATGTTTGTCTGTCCGTAGTGTAGTACCTCTCGAAACTATAAATTATTCTTATTNGAATATATATATATATATATATATATATATATACACACACACACACACACACAAAGATCAAATATAACAGACTGGTGGCTGGCAGAGACTACCTAATGTTAAAACATTACATTTTTCAATTCTGGCAATTTTAAGTAGCCTATTAAGTGATGGAACTCAACTCAAAAATTAATTTGGTCATATTAGTCCATACAGAAGAAGTTATGGGCGATAACTAAGCACATAATAATATTAAAATAAAATTTAAGTAGTTCTTTAAAATAAAGTTAAAAAGTGATTTGTCAAAAAGTAAACCAGGGCATCTATCTACACTTGTTTACTTTACTTAATAATATGGTTTCTAAAAACATTTAAAAAATAACTCGATTTTATTAGGTCGACTTTCGATATATTCTAAGAAACTGAACTTGATCCACTTATAATAATTGTATCATAACTTGACAGCTATACGTAACTTTGGTGACTATATATAATAATAATATGGTATTATCGAGCTGGTCTGATGATGGAGTGAGAATCTGAATAGTCGAACACTTCAGAGATCACTTGTTCCAACATTCGAATTTAGGCTTATATAATTTATGGCCCCGAGCACATCGCACTATAGCACTTTTATCACTTGGTGTAAAAAAGTGTATTTTTTAGCTTTTTTTTCTTAACAGTAGACCGAAAATAAATTTAAAATTACTTTATAAACATCACGCAGACCATGCCGTGAAAAAAATATAGTATAAAATAATGTAATATATTGAGTTTGTTGTAGTCATAGTTTTTATCACTAAAGACAAGCTTCAAAATAATAAAGTTTACTTTCTTGTCTTTAGCTTTTGTTCAGTTTTTGTAACGGGTTGTACAGTTTTGTGTTACGTAATTGTATTATTTGAAAGAACAGGATATCTGTGGATCATTTTTAAGAAAGGTACTTTGAGATATTATATTATTATTTTAGAGTTCGATACCTGAAAAGTAGAAAACTTAACTTTAATAGGATCACTTTGTTGTCCGTCTGTCCGTCGGTAAAACCATTTATCTCGAGATCACAACGAGGCATTCAAGCTGATATAGATCAAATATTCAAATCTACGGTCCCTTAGAGCACGGGAAAGATCTAGCTTCTAAGTGAACGCAATTAAAAGATATGAGCATTTATGCATTTGTATTTTTTGTTTTGTATTATATGGATGAATGAATGAAATTTGGCTCAAAGCGAGAAATTACAATAAAAATAAAGTATTTTAGCAAACCCAACGTTTAAACATTTAGGTTATACTTTCCAATGACCTACAATCCTGAATTTGGTATGGAACCATTAATGGTCCGAGTCCGACTCGCACTTTACTGGGTTTTTCTCATAGATTTATATACATCTATATATATGTATTTTTTCTGTTACATTTGAAATTTCATGCTATATCCCGCATAAAGAAGGGTACAGAGGGAACCAAGATTTAAGACCCTCAGTTTCCCAATCTCTTATAAGACCATAGTGGCACATTGGAACACTTAATTGAACACGATTTATTTTCAGTTTAGTTACTGTTTAGGGTAAATCTACTAATCCTAGTAATATTATAAATGTAAAAGTTTGTGAGGATGAATATTAGTTCCATTTTCACGCAGAAACTACTGAATGGATTAGAAAAGTCACAAAATCAGACTACATACCATATACTACCACACTAGTTGTGGCCTGCGACTTTGTTTGCTTGGATGTAAATATAATAATGGAAAGCCCTTTTTCAGTGTAAAATGTTACTATTGCTGCTATTGTGTGCAGTAGTTTCTTGTTCACTAACATGGATTTACTTGAAGTGGAGGCGTGTAAAATATTATTGGTCCGAGCGAAGTGTTCTACATCTGCCACCTCATCCTATCTTTGGTAGCCTTACGTTTTTGATGAGAGAAAATCCGGTAAGTTTTGTATTTTATTTTCATTTGTGTTAAAACACTTTGCTTTGCATTTTCCGCTTTAACAAACCTAACATTTTTTTTATTGCGTCTCTATCTTTTTGTATAGGAAGGTAAGCAGTAAGACCCTGAGAACCTAATGTTAGGACACTACGTTTCCCTTAAGCCTCCTCTATTTCTCACCTTTCCCAGAATTCTGGAGGCATTGTATTTTGAGTGCCAGGACTCAACCCACGATTTGCCTCTTTACCAGGTCGAGGAAAAGGTGATGCATTATTTTAATTAACTTGTTTTAGTAAGATAACAACAACAGCACGGCTTTGAGATCCGACACTCAACACACAATATCTCGAAAATTAGGCGGAAAATGAAAATCGAAGTGACTTAACACTAGTTTCCCTTTTCTTGGCTTCTATAGGTATATGGAATGCAACGTGAAACTATAGATAATAATATATGCATATAAGAAAAAAAAACACCAATATAAATAAATACTCAGGTCGGCTGCTTTACTATAAATACTTGGGTTAAAGTCTCAGCTTAATCAATCTAAAATAACGTTACTTTTAATATATTGTTTATATGTTTTCATGTTATCACGTTGTGTACGGAGTATGATAAAAAACTGTAATCCACGCTTTAGTTTTTACATTATTATGTTCTATCATTTTATTTGTAATAAATAATTCAAAACATGTTTTTGCCAAAAAAATCTTATAGTTTCTTTATTTAATACTAGCGACCCACTCGCGGCTTCGCCCGCTTAAACTACTGAATTATTTACCTTATATACTGAATTGCGTTCCTTAAACAAACGACACAAACAACAGAATACTTAAATGGTAAAAATTATACACAACGTAGTGGGTAGTCTACCTATTGTTCTTTTATGTAAAAAAAATTAAACGAAAGATGAAACCAACTATGTTGCGCTGAAATACATTATAATTATTTAAAGAGCTCCAAAATACTTACAAAAGCTTCTAAGCCTACTTTACTATAGAGCTAGCATTGAAGCATTCTCTCGTCCAGCTCCTTTCTTCTGGGGCTGGGGAACGGCATCAAGGCTGTCTGGCCGTGGTCTCGAGCGGCAACCATCAATATGGGTGCATCGTTAGGGGGCCCTTTGGCCCTAGGACTGCGTACCTGCCCTAGACCAGATACAGAGAGAGTTTTTGGTAGGATAGGAAAGATGATCAAATGTCACCTGAGCGTTAAGCTCAGGCAGTTGAAACACTCAGTCAGGGAGGCCCAACTTAAGGCCGTGCGTTGGGATGTCATCGGTATATAATTTGTAGAGGACAGGTGACAAAATGCTGCCCTGGGGGATTCCGGCAGCGATCGAGTGACTGCTACACTCTCCACTCTCACGAAAAATGCCCTATCAGGTAGGTAGTCGGTAAGAACATGCGCGACGTGATAGTGCCGGCCCTGAGCACTTTATAAAGTAGCCCCGCATAACACACACGGCCGAAAGCAGGTGCTACGTCGAGGAACTATTGCACTCTCCTTTCGGTTAATCGCTGCTGCAACGTAGTGACCTGCTCTGGCCACCTGCAGAGTGGTTGAGTGCCCGCTCGCCAAACTATTTGCTTCGTGGTGCTGGAGAAGTGGGAGGAATAACTTCTCGAAT
>JAAIXJ010000879.1:3816-47444 GCA_013403705.1 Heliconius hermathena | reverse complement strand
GTAATTTTTGTAAATTTCTGTAAAGGACATTTTGATCAACACCAAATGGCCAAGACAACTAATATACTTATTTATATGCTGAGAGTAAGGGATGAATGAAACATGAGCCAAAACTGCGGTTTATAGCTGGCGTGATGTGTCAACAATTAAATGCGTTTTTCTCTAAAACTACATACTAAAAGAGCAAATTTTATCTTCGTTTAACGTAGAACATTAATAAAGTATTTAAAAGGATAAAGAATGATACCATTATGGACAAACATCCCTCACAATAAAAAAATATATTCAAATTACTATTTTTAGACAGAAATATGCTCACTGTATGTTATCCTTAGAAGATACGAATATGCTGTCGCTGACTTTTTTGTAGATCTTATTAAGAGGAATAATACTTTAGTACATTGTTTTCATAAAAGACTTACCATTAAAGCAGCGCATCCGTGAAAGTGTCTCAACGGGTAGGACTTTATACACATTTATCATATTTATGTCAAATTACATTAAAATATACATATAATAAACTATATATAAACCTTCCCTAAGAAATACTCTACCTAACGGTGAACCGCATCAAAATCCGTTGGGTGGTTTAGAAGAAGAGTTAGAAAGGCCAGACAGAGGCGGAAGGCGTTCTTATTATTATATTATTCTATCACTAATAGTGTCCGCAGCGCATGCGATGGCAGATTTCTTATGATTTATAATCTATAGAGAAATTACACACTCTTTTTATGCTTTCACAATAATACATATATTTTTATAACAAATTATTTTCTAAATATAGCAAAATTTCAACCAAACAAAAAAAATGTTCCACGCTTTTTTTTTGCATCAGGGTAGGCAGGACTAAATTAGTGTTAAGACTATCCGCTTACCACTTACCACTTACCACTTTCTATAATTTTCAAAATATTTTTTTTTATTTGTCTACCAGAACAACAAACATAAAAAATAATGTATGAGAAATACATACGAGTATTATTCCTTATTACAGAACAAATGGATGCGCCGGATGAGAGACATCTGCAAGTCCCCCTATATGGGCATATGGTTGTTTTGGAGACCAGGTCTTCTTATAACATCACCAGATATTGCCAAAAATATTTTGATAAAGGATTTCGGGAATTTCAGAGACCGCTTTTTGAGTTCTGGCGAAACTGATCCCCTTGGAGGACTCAATTTGTTCACCGTTAATGTAAGTATTAGGACAAGTTAAAATACTGGCAGGTGTATTGTTAAAGTTTTAAGGTGGTTTATTTTGTGGGAATTTAATATACAGAATCCATTCCAATTTTTCGCCTTATTTTTAAATATTGTGTGGAAAATAGTGAAACTGAATGCTGCGCTTTATTTAGATACCAGGACGAGAAAATGTAAATATTCGTTCCCACGAGTGGCAATAGAACAAAAATACAATAGGAAAAGATCGACGCTGTGCTTCTGCGCCATGACGGAGTCTTAGAAAATATTCACCTTTCTATTAGAATTTATTATCAAAGTTCTTACTCACACTAGTACTTAATTTAGAACCATACTTATGCCTAGCCAGCCTGTCCGTTTCCTTAATGACTCCGGTAAATTTTCCCGTTCTTGAATTTTTTCAATGTTACTAACGTTTGAAATTAAATCAAGATATGCGCAAACGTCTCTAGCCAAGTTAAAAAGCTGAAAATGCGCAATGTGTATTTTACACGGATCATCTTGAGCTTCTTTTGAGTCCTTCACAACTCGTAAACTATTTAACGTATGTGCATGAAATTTGGCACTTATTTTATATATAATATATTATACTATTATATAATAATACTTAAATATATTAATAATTAAATAGCAATATTTTTTATATATCTATGATAATAATGCAATAAAATTTTGCCTAACCAGTAAACTACCACACGATTTACTTATATATCCTTGGATGTCGTGTTTTATTTGTATATATTAAATTAGTAAATATAAAAGTGGAAAACGTTTTAATTCCCATAATTTTCATATTTTCTTTTCTTAGCTTCACGACTTTTTCCGCATAGAAATGTTAATGTTAAGACACACCGTTCTTTACCTCATTTCTGCCCAGATGCAAAAATTCACGTGTTGAGTGACGTGACTCAATGCTACGTATTGTATGACAGAATGGGATAATGAAATTAATTTCAGCATAATAATTATTCCCACAAATGGGGATTGAACCTGCAACCACCGTGTCGGCCAGACTTTGTCTTTCTAGACCTGAAGGTTTTTATAAAATTTATCATTTTATTTACAGGATCCAATATGGACGCCGATTAGGCGAAAGTTGAGCACACTTTTCACAGCAGCAAAGCTAAGATGCTTACAAGACTATATGCGCCTGAAATCTAAGCAATTGGTAGAAAGGATTAGTAATGAAGGATACAAAACAGCAGATCTTAAAGTAAATAAAAATAAAACAATAAGATATAATAGATAATATTTTATTTTTAGAGGCCAGTCATGCGCAGCGGCACGAAGTGTGACTATAAAACCGACTGGTTGTGGGTTCGATCACCCACCCACAATGGGTCCCACTCGAGGAGATGAAATATTTACTTAAATTTATATTTCCATTTCTTCGCTCTGGTGTCGAGGTTAAGCGCAGTGTTGAGTTCTGCCAATCAACACGCAATGCCTCCAGAATTCGGTAGAATGTGGGAAACGGAGTGTCTTAACACTAGGCTCCCTCTTGTACCCTACTGTGTTCGGGATACACCGTGAAGCTGATTTAATTAAAATTTTTAGATAATATTTAATACTTAGACAAACTATGTTGTTAAGCAACGTGTTTTTGTTATTTTAAGCCACGTAAGCGACTGTAAGCGCGTTATATTTAAGTCATTCTCATATCCCCGCCCTAGTAGACATAGATTTGCGGCGTTAAGATTTGTCACTCGACGCGTATTGTCTCAAAAATAAAGCGCGAAATTGAGTTTCGTCACTCGCCAAGTATTATCTCGAAAATAGAGCGGAAAACGTCGAACGAAACGTGTTAACACTAACTTCCTTCTACCTATACTGCTTTGCGGGAAATAATATGAAGCTGCTTTTTAATTTATTAGGAGCTGGTTTAATTTCTCTTAACTTTGGATACGAATAGATATAAGCAACCACAAAAATAAATATCATAATTATATTCAGTCAAGAACATTACGAAATAAATTAGGTTCTTATTTTCTAAAATTGACTCAAGAAAATCGATAAGTATTGGGGCATAAAATCTATTTTTGATAAGTTTACTTAAAACTAGCCTAGAACTCTCTGCATAACCTGATATATGCGAGATACAGCGAGAAGCTAAAAACTTATTTTTTACAGACTATGCTGGTTGACTACACAACAGACGTAATCGGAACATCAGCTTTTGGAGTAGAGAGCAATGCAACGTTAACTGGCAAAGGAGCGCTAAGAGATGTAACTAATGAGTTCTCGAAATACAGTCTTTTTCGAGGGTTGTCTATGTGCAGTATCTTCTACTTTCCAGATTTGGTGAACTTTTTTAGGTAGCTTTTGTGTTATTTCATTTTAAAATCATAATTTTAGAGTAAACAAGTAACTTACCGTTGATAATTGACCAGGAATAGGTTTAGAATTAATTTGTATGGTGTAGATGTAGGAGCAAAAGACATAACTGCGAAATCCCTCTAAGTATGCTAATTGATCTCTGCCTGCTTAGAATTATTACCAATTAATTTTTAGAATCTACTTTGATAGCGACACTAGTGGAATCATTTCTACTATTAGAATCATTTGATTACGTAAAGAAAGTAGTTCAGGCGGTGAAGGTGAACATTACTAAGCATTTAAAGGGGCCCCTAAAAATGCTAAGTAGTTTCTTCTGATAATTTAATTTCTGCGGTCTATTTAAACGAATTAGTGCGTTGGATTTTAATAGTTCTAAAATAGTTATCATAGTTATCATTTAAAACTTGTTGAAATATAAAAAGAGGACATAAAAAATAATCAAATACAACATATTTTTTTTATTCTAGATTTAAATTCTATCCAACATCTTCTGAAGAGTATTTCAGAAAGATATATCACACCATTGTAGCTGAAAAGAACGCTGCAAACGGAAACCAAAGTCAAGACCTACTAGATCTTCTACTAAAAGTTAAAAAGGACAGTGAACTTGCTGGAGATGGTTAAATTTTAAAACAAATAATACTTTTAAGTACAAATTAAATATCTAAGACGAGAAGAGAGTCTGAAAATGATTTTTTAGCTTCATGCTGTATCCCGCACATAGAAGGGTAGGCAGAGAGAACAAACCTAGTCTTAAGATATTCCGTTCCAATTAAGACACTTCCTTACTTTCCGCCGAATTTTTAAGATCACAGCGAGGAAATGTGGTCATTCACGGCGCCGTGGCACAAGTGTGTGAGTATAAACGCGACAGGTTTTAGATACGATTCTCACTTGAAAAATTTTTTTCGCTCTGGTGTTGAGATAAAGCGCGGCGTTGAGTTCTGCCACTTAATACACAATGAAAAGACATATAAACATATTAAATATTTCATTTCCTCTAATGGGAATAGAACACACAACCTGTCGCGCTTACAGTCGCACGCATGCAACACGACTGGCCTTAATAAAAATAATGAGTAAACCTTAAGGATATGAAGATTGGGATATGGGATGGGAAGACTGTCCAGTCCAAACGCTTAAGGCAAATTACTATACAGTTAGTAGCTGGCGTTCTATTCGGTCGCAATTCTCATTCGCTTGTTTTTTTTTACTAGTTATTTTTGTCTCTCATTTAACTTCTATTTTTTGTTAACATTTAGCGTATTCGGATGATTTCCTCATCGCTCAAGCGGCTGTCTTTTTGTTGGGCGGATATGAATCGTCTGCAACACTCCTGACGTTTACTATTTGTGAAATCGCACATCATCCTGATATACAGGTAGTATATAACGGTGTCATATGTATAAAATATTATTGAATACTTAATTTTCAAAATTATATATCTATTGTTACTATTCGTGCGATTAATATGTTAAATAAGCTTAGTTTAATTGTAATGTTCTCTTTTAGGAGAAATTGTATGAAGAACTAATCAAAGCTAAAGAAGAAAATGGCAGCGATGTGTTCGAGGCTCAGACACTAGCGGAGCTCAAGTATTTGAATTGTGTACTGAAAGGTATTGCGTTTTAATTAATATTTTATCATTATACTAATAGTCACCCGCCCTTCATTCCCCTCGCTCTGGCAACGAGGCAAAGAGAGGCGTTGAGTTCCGCCACACAATATTTCTAGAACTCAAACCAAAGTGAGGAACGGAAATGTCTTAAGGAAAACGAAGTGACCACTACGGTTTCCTCTGCCGACCCTGCTATGTGCGGGATACAGCGTGAAGCAAATAAAATGTAATCTTCATAAATATCATATTTTTTGCAGAGGCTTTACGTAAATATGCACCTATGGGTTGGCTGGATCGCATCGCCGCCACCGACTACCGCATAGATGACTCTCTCACTATCGAAGCTGGCACTGTAGTATACATCAACGTGAATGGCATGCATTTCGATTCTGAATACTTTCCGGATCCCGATAGATTCGATCCTGATAGATTTTTGCCTGAAAACGAAAAGAATATTGAACCTTATTCGTATTTGCCTTTTGGAGAAGGACCTCGGTATTGTATTGGTAAGATTGGTTTGACAATATTGTGATATAATGAAATGTTATAATTTTTAAATACTATTTAGTACATCGTGGTGCAGTGTGACGGCGTCTGACTGTAAGTACGTTAGTTATGGGTTCAAGCACGGTAGGTACTAGGAACCTTATTTTAAGATAATCTGTCCCCCACATTCGTATTTTATTTTGAGATATTGGATGTTGAGCGACAGAACTCTACACGTTTTTGTCTATCAGAAGAGAAAAGTGAAAATAATCAAAATATATTTAATGATTCCTTCGAGTGGGGATCAATTCCACGACTATCGCGGTTATATTCAACCTCAACTCTCTAATATATTTGTTTTATAATATTTACAGGAAAGAGATTTGGTTTAATGACATCGAGATTCGCATTATCCTCCCTCATGCTGAACTACAAAGTACGCCCAGGACCAAATGCTCCTAAACCTAACGATATTAAAATAGATACTTCAGCACTTCTATACCTCCCTGGAGAACCACTGGCAGTGGAATTTATTCCGAGAGAAAATTAACTAGTATATTCTTTTTCCTACTGGCATTATCTTGGCCTAATTGACAAGGATTGAATTTCGACTTAACTTACTCCACCTCCCTCGACCTTGAACATTCTGAGTAGTTAATCTATTGGCTCTCATATCCTGCATCACGATATTCAGCCATCACTTCCTCGGTTGTATGGATATTCAAACTCCAGAGAATATAAATAACTAGTATAACTATTATATTAATTAATATAATGTATTAAATCTATACAAATATATTTTTGTTTATTTGATAAACATATAATATTTTTTTATCTTTATATGAAAACATTAAAATAAATATATTTACTTATTATAAGCATTTTTTATTGTATTACTTTACGTTACGATCAGCTGGGCCTTGCTTTGATAATAATTAATCGATTTTCCAAATAGGGATCGTACCTAATGAGCAATTACGTTTTATTTTTATCTAAATCGGTGTACATACAGTTATATATCATTTCTGTACATACGTATACCGACGAACTACGTGAAGTGGGGCATCGTTGAATATTGAAAAAATTTTGTTTTGTACCTTTCATTATTTATCATTTGAAGTAGTGGCTTAGGATAAATAATGGCTTAAAATTCTTTTACTAATCTACTACTACTACTTTTAATAATCGTTCTTGCTAATCTTTATATTTATCGTCATAACTTATAAGTATACCTATTGGTATACTTACATGTTTGAATAGTGTACTCTTCTTACACGATGGTAGTAGCTGCGATAGCCTACAGTTAGCGGAATGTGAAAGCAGATTGCAATCACCATGATATAAAGCTGATGATATTCAAAATTAATAAAACGTAACAAAAAAGATAAATAAAGAATCAGCTTTACGCTGTAGCCTGCACGCAGCAGGGTTTGCAGAGGGAAGCTAGTGTTAAGACATCCCATCCTCATTCTCCGCCGAATCCTGAAGGTATTGCGGGTTGAGTAGTAGAACTCAACGCCGCACTTTGCCTCAAGCGAAGAAATAAAAATATAAATTTAAATAAATTTTATTTATATTTAAATAAATTATGTGGTGAGCGGTGTGATAAGAATCTTTCATTGCAGCGCACGAGACTCCGTACATTAAACTACGACAAGGATTGGGTTGTCCGAAGATATTGTGTACCTAGATGGGGAAATTTCTCCTGTTGACTTGTCGTCCTTGTATACAAAGCCATCTTTCCTGCGGTGGTTTAAGTAGTGTTGGTGGTAAATTAAACTTTTTGGCTTGTTTCAGGTTGTTTTGGTGTTCCTTTTCTGTGACTATTCGATTCCTTTCGAAGCGCTGCGCTGCGCCTAATGTTAACGTGGTATTTTCCTTGCTCTTAAGAAAGCCAAATCTTGTTCTTGATCTTCTTATATTACTACATTGTGTTTTGCTGAAACTGGAATACGTCCCAGTGGGTCCGTGACGGTACCATTTTTAAGATTTGCTTCATTGCGTCAACGCTTAGTATCCGGAATTCATATTTAGCTGCTTCTGTGTTCATTGTGCCCAAATGGTGTACTTTTGTTGGTTATCCTGGCTGCAGCATCAGGTTACGATTTCCATATTATTGTTTGATTTTCGAGTTTACACATGTATATAAAATTTTAGGAACATTCTACTACGGAATACTAAAAATATGCCAAATTATATTGCAATGTACCTCGATATGAGCCACGAAAACAGCCGATGAGCGTTAACGGCTGGACGAATTTTCACAAAATAAAGCTAAGAACCACCGTGATTAAATAAAAAAAATCGCACTGAAATCGGTCTATCTGTTCGGGAGCTACGATGCCACAGACAGACATACACACAAGCACACAATTACAGACAAAGGGGTCAAACTTATAACATTCCTCTTTTTGGTTTCTCGTCGGAAGTTGACTAAAGCAACTGTTGAGTTTCTCGGTATTTTTCAGCAGCCTCCCGAGCCGATGATAGCTTTATGTTCATTTTGCTTTAAAAGTACTTACGAAGGTGTAAATTTTTACCTGAGTGACAAAATGAAAATATTAAATAATTCACTTCTTTGACTGATAAACGAACCCACAAAAAGAAAGGAAATTCTTCATACAATTTGTCAATATATACAAAACTACTTCATATAAGTGTTCAAATACGTCATTGTTACACCAAAGCAGCTACGTATTTCCAATTTTTTTTCTATTTTCTGTTTAAGAAAAATATTTTTAGTATAAGCTAGCATTATTTTATTATTACTCATGTAATTATTTAAGTTTGACCAGACAAAACTAACCAATAAAGTTAAAATAGCTAAAATATATAATATGTACTGCAAAAAAAGAATTTATAATAAAATGTAAACAAAAATAAATAATAAAAAAAATTATAGAATTGATATAATTCTGGCCATTTTGAGCCTATTTTGAAGTCAATCGTGGTGCAAGGGTACAAGTGTGGGATTGTAAACGCAACTTGCTGTGGGCTCGATCCTCACTCGAGAAATGAAATATTTATTTAAATTTATGTTTTCCTTTCTTCGCTCTGATGTCGAGGCAAAGGCGCGGCGTGGTGTTCCGCCACTGAACACGCAATACCTCGAGAATTCAGTAGTCGCACACTTGTACCCCTGCGCCACGATTAGTCTCAAGTATATTATTCTTTATGTTTGATCTTATTAAATTGATTTTATTAATAAAACACTGCATGCTGAGTTGCGCCACTTACCTCCGCACTTTATTATACCTTGTAGTATCTTTATCGCCCTTTATATTTATTTAAGATAGCTGTTCTGATCAAAGGCATGATTCAAAATTGACAATACAAAATTCAAAAGGAATAATACAAAAAGATTGACATACAAAGAAAATACATACTCTGTCAAGTGCGAGTCGGATGCGCACTTTAAGCGTTTCGTACCAATTTCATGGTTGTAGATGAACTTAAACATAATTTGTAACAGTTCACAGACTTAAGTTTGTAATGGTTTGTTCTGTGATATATGTAAGTAAAACAAACAGGCTTAGTAATTCGATATTGTAGTAAGGTTGTTGTAGCATTACCTTGACACCGAATTCAAAATTATAAAATATTTTTTAAATTATTTTTGTTTAACAAAATCAAAGTACGTTTTACATTGTGTAAAATTATTTTTTACTTTTTAGTTCGTTGTTTGAAGTCGGTTTTTCTTTTTGTTAAAAATTAATTTAATTTTTCAATCGGGATTAGTGCTATACAATTTTACATTTTCTGTTTCTTGTCCTTGCCTCATGTCGCAATGCAAACAGTTAGATATTCTGCCTCAGATCAAAGCTTTATCCAAAAGCCGTTAAGGAATTCAACTGATCATCATCATGTTCAAATACTTGACGATAAAGTCTTTATGGTAGGTGCCTTAAATAACCGGATAGGCCTTAAAAATGCACCCGAGTATCCTATATTTGGTTCTAAAAATTGAAGAGTTTCGTTACTTTGTCACGGTTTTCATTATCAGAACCTAACCAAAGTTTCACCAAATTATCCTTGAAGTGTATCGTTTCCAATAAAAAAACAATCATCAAAATCGGACAGTGAAATATTGAGTTATTCGTCCCTTTGTCGCGCACATACTTAATGCAAATTTAACATTTACGTGATTTTCTCATGAATATAATTATCAGATATGGATCAAATTAAAATGAGACCACACAAAAGGACTAGCTTTCAAATAAAAAAAGAATCATTAAAATCAGTTCACCCAGTAAAAAGTTCTGAGGTAATAAACATAAAAAAATACAGTCGAATTGATAACCTCCTTCTTTTTGAAGTCGGTTAAAAAACAAACTAATAACAATGAAGTGTGAAGAACGAATATTCTTAACAATACTATCTCCTTGCCAACCCTGTTAAATGTGGGAGATTATTGATTAATTATTATCCGACTGCAGAGAAGCCAAAAAGAGAGTTATGTTTTTAGCGTGTATGTATATATTCTAGTGTATGTATATTTCTTTATTCCTTGTAACTATTAAACCAATGAATCGACTTTGATTAATTGACGTCGTTGAATGTGTCTTGATGGCGTGAGTGTTATTCGATTGTTTTATATTTAGTTTAGTCAGTCGGACTTTTTGTTTTGTTTATAATTCACTTGTATTTATTAGCGAGTTACGAGTGCTACAGTTCGAGGGTTAAGAAAATATGATTTTTATGTATAAAACTTATATTAATAAAATTTTAAATTGAACTACAAATTAAATCTAACTTATATATAATATTATTGTCCTCAATGTTGGAGAAACAATAGTGAATTTAAACCTAACTAAATCTAACTTAACTACGAATTAACTATTCCACGATGGAGTAATATGTGCGGGAACAGGAGAAATTCTTTTCCCACCGGCACTGTTCACCCGATCTCTCCCTTGTCAGCATTTTGTGGCGCTCGGCCGCCTATCAGACGGACATATTATAATCTATATCTATACTTATAATAAATCTGTAGAAAAGTCGTTTCTGTACATTGAAAATATTTAAAAAAAATTAGCCAGGGTGTTAAAGGATAATTAACAGAATCCATTTCCAACATTTTTGGAATTTTTGTCTGTTTGTCTGTTTATCTGTTTGTCTGTTTATGTGAACACGTATCACGTAAAAAGTACACAATAAATTTAAGCAACTTTTATACATAAAAATTACAAATAAATCAAAGTAGCTTTTAGTGTTTATTTCATTGTAATCGCTTCACTCTATCAAAAGATATAAGTATTTAAGTTTTCAAGAAGTTAATATTTGACATATTAAAAAATCGATACAAGTAACGCTATCTATTGACAAAAATAGTAGGTACTAACGAATCTTGATAACGCAAAAAACGTTCTGTGGAGTTAAACACTAATTACGACGGGAGGAATATTAATCATTTTAATACTAAAGAATATTAATCATTTTAAATACTAAAGATATAAGTATTTAAGTTTTCAAGAAGTTTATATTTGACATATTAAAAAATCGATACAAGAACGCTATCTATTGACCAATAGTAGGAACTAACGAATCTTGATACTCTCTTCCATACGCGTAACGCTATCACTAATTGTGATGGGATCTTAATAGATGGTGCTGTGCATAAAAGAAAATATAGTTTGGAAAGGTTACCGCTACACTTTATCAAAAAATAATGTACTTAAAGTTTTAAAGATATTTATATTTGAAAAAAAAAAGAAATTATTAAGAAATAAATTATTATATTGTTGAGTTATTATCTGCTTAACGTTAATTACGTCATGTAAGTGTAATCTATACTTATAATAAATTTAACATAACATTGTAATATTTTTCTAACAATGCTCGAATGGTTACAGTTCAATTGTAAGTCCAAAAGAATGACTTTAGAAACGTCTTATTTATTTGACTGTTGATAAATTTACGTATTCTTAAAGTACAATTGTTCATAGTACTGATTATAAAGTAAACTACATTGAATTGTTGGTGAAGATTACCTTCGTAACAGTCTAGCTTAATTCGTAATTATTTATAACAGTGATAAAGAATGACTTAATATTCAAAGAAATATTTTGAATAGGTTCTTCAGTCCGTTCGTTCGTTTATGTTATTAATATTTTTTTAAGAAACGTATAAAAAAATAACTTTTGGGAGCAAAAACGTGCTTTCTACGTATATTCTGTATATCAATTATATATTTAACTAATAATATATGTTACTAATTTAAAAACTGTACAGGAGCTAATATAAGTTATTTTACAAATAATATTGTGAGTACTTATCCAAATCAATTAATTAATAATTAAGGCTGTTTGTAATATTTATATTTCTTAAATGAATAATCATGTAATTCAAGCGGGAAAAGCCGCGAGCAGGCCGCTAGTATTAAATAAGTTTTCCGCCTGTGACACCGAGCGCTATATAATAAGCGAGTGTCCATTAAGTGATCAATCACTTAGATTTATTATGAACTAGCGGCCCGCCCGCGGCTTCCCCCGCTTAAATTACTTGATTACTGATTTAAGAAACAGAATTGATTGACAACTATAATGAGTTCTAATATGATTTTTCATTATTTTAATCTGTAATATTCTAATATGATTTTTATACTACATTATCGTAATTTCTATAAGAATTTTTGATTGTTTTTAATTAAATAATAGGACCAATGTTGATATTTGATATTTATAAAAATATGCATAAAGCTAATTATTTATTATATGTACATTTTTTTGTAACATGATGATGTTTTTAGGTATTTTTATATAGATTTATTTCAAACGAACGAATGAACCAAAAAATCTATATATTTACTTGATATTTCTCTGAAGATCAAATCATTCTTTATCTCTGTGTTGAATTAATTACGACTTAAACTTAACTGTTATGATTTATGAAAGTAATCTCCACTAACAATTCAATTTTGTTTACTTTGTTGTTTGTACTCTGAGGAATAGAGCTTTAAAAATATATAATTTTATCAACAGTCATATAACCAAGACGTTTCGAAAGTCATTCTTTAGCCAAGAATCTTCGTTCTCCACTAAGAAACGGAGTGTCTTAACACTAGGTTATCTCTGCCTACTCTGCTGTATGCGAGATATAGCGTGAAGCTGACTTTTTGACTGAGATTTAGACTAACAACAATTGTATTTAATTCGACATCCGGACTAAATACCCATATGTATGAGCTATTTAGATTTTTATAATCTAGCAAGATAAACCGCGGCGTTGAGTTCCGCTATTCAACACACAATATCAAAAATTTGGGTGGTAAACAGAAAAAAATATTGCTTGATAAATCAATTTTATTTCAATAAATACAGTACAGTCAATCTGCTTTAACTTTGACAGATACAAGTGATATTTTATTTACAATATCTTAACATTTAAAGCACATTGCAGGAGTGTTTTTGTTTTATTGGTACTCTCGTAATACTTTTCAACCATAAACAGTGTCATAGATCTTTTAAAATACATCAGTACAGTAGAAAATCTGAATTTTGTAGTCTGTCAAAGTTACCCCCCATGAAATGGGTAACTTTAACACAAATTACCATTCATAAAGAGGTCATAATTATTCTACTTATTAATCTAAGTAACATTGGTTCATATTTTTATTAAAAAATGGATGTAACGCGTTTATTGTCGGCTTTTTATTAAAAATATATAGTATACAAATACTATATATTTTAATCAAAAGCCAAAATTAATTAAACAAACAAAAAAAATGTAAGAACTTGAGTGTTAATTGTCATGCGGAAAAATTATCGAAACTAGTTCTGAGGTCCCAATGTCAATTTTACAAGGCGAATCAAAGCTATCTAGAATGACTGTAATTAAATGTGTTTTTTTTTATCTTTATATATAACGACATATATTTAACCATTTTGTTTTTTTGCGACATACAATACTATAGCTAAAAGTTATTACGTGTAAAGAAATCAAACACCTCGAGGCTTTTACAGGACTTATATTTCTTCCAGAGTTAAATACTGTTAAGCTTGTACAATGTCTATCTTAAATTCTAATACAATATATCATTCCAGAGATTCTCTTTATTCTTCCGCTCCAAGTCTAAAAGTATATCTAATTATTATAAAATATTATTATATAGTTATTATAATTAATATAAAATCATTACATACGTTATAAGAAAACGAAGCTGCAAGCAAAAAACTACTCGTCTTTAGCTTCACATTATATCCAGGATATAGCAAGGGAAGAATATGGATCCCAGTGTCAAGACGCTCCGTTCCCCACTCACCGCTCAATTTTCGAGAACTTAAATAATCAGTGGCGAAAATCAACGCCGCGTTTTGTCTTGCTACCAGGGCGATCAAATGAAAATAACCCACAACCATCGTTTACATTCAGAGGCTGTACAGCTGCGCCACGACGTGACAGCCTCAAAAATACATAGCGTACAAATGTAAGCTTGAAAAAATCATATATATTATATTTAATACAGCAATGCCAAAAGAAACCAGTTTATAATATTATTTTAAAAGAAACTACTTGCAAATGTATTCAGTTCGCATCGTGGCCGTTGACGATGATGACCTACGTTATAATTATAGAATATATAATAAATATACTGCACAATTTTATTTTAAATAAATAAATAATCTAAAAAAATAAAGTAAAATTTTAAAACATAGAGATTTTTTGTTGATAAGGTTATAATAAAAAGTGTATATAACGAATATATTCTTATTTTTTTGTTATTAAGGTAAGGTATATATTTTTTTATTTATAAAGTGAGCGGTAAGAGAGGTAGGGGGAGTCCTCGGTTGACATTCGAAAGCACAATATCAAAGATACTGTAGAAAGAGTCACATAAAAAGCACCAGGACCCCCCACAGCGCATGCATGAAGAGGTTATGACAGTGGACGAGGCGAAAGAGATATGTCTATGCAGAGAGTTTTTTAATTATAAAATAAACTAATTAAATTTAAATAAATATATTATTTCCTCGAGTAGGGATCGAACCCACAACCAGTCGCTTATATAGTCACTCTTTGTGCCCCTGCGCCACGACTGCCTCAAAACATATTTACATAATAACATTTGTATACTTAATTACATTACAATTTACTACAATTACACTATAATATACATGTATACTTAAATACATAATTACTTAAGGATACAAAGTGTCATAAGGTAGGTATTTAAATTTTATTGTATACTTATAATTATTTTAACTTTATATCTAAATTTAAAATGATTATAAGTATACACTAAACTATTATAAAATAATCGTATATTAGTTAATTATTATTATATTAATATAAAAAATACAGCTTAGGTTTGGGTGCGAAGGATTTTGTTCTTGGACAAGGACATGACCGCTATGGTGAAAGAGGTGACCGCTGCGTTCCTATCATTCAAAGCCATCTTTAAATTATATTCCACGATTGGTTTTGTCGTTGCCCCCGTCGTATTCCAAATTTATATTTTGATCGCGTCATCTTTGCCTTCGCTATAGTACGTGTAGCTGTCGGTGTGCCGAGATATTGCTACGGCGGCGTGCGAAATGATATCATGCAGCTGCAGTCTAACCGATTTGTTGCTTACTACTGTAACGGTGGCGCTGGTCAGACCCTGCGCCTTAGGAATTGTCAGGCGGTATACCTGGCCGATCAAAGATTTTTTCTCCTCCTGTATAAATGTGGTGTAAAGAGTATGCTTAAGATCTCCCGGTACTGGTGTCATGAAAATAATCAATTTTCATAAAAAGGGAACATACTAGCCTTGTAGATGAATATATACTAGGATATGCTTCTGGTGGGGCGTAGGCAACGTCCGTGGCATTTCTGTAAGTGTACAATAGGTTCTGATTGATGAGGCTTCGTGTTGGTTTGTGGTCAGACATTTCAAAAAGGTCTATATAGGCTAGGTGGTTTACATCTCCAGTTAAATTAATTTCCTCGGCTCAAGAGATTCCGCCTGCCATCACTATCGCTCCAAAGTAGTTCATCAAAGATTCGTCAGCTATCAAGCGATTACACTTGTCTGATTCTCTTCATACTTCGTTTACCAGAAGTGAAGCCATAGTGTGAATAACACATAAACTGACCCAAAATAACTCTTCTTTCCAAGTATAAACAGGTATTTTGGATACCTATATTTTTAAATTACGCTCCCGCTTGAAAGTTAAAATAATTAACTAAGTTTTAAATATGTTTTTTTATTCGTATCTCAACAGAGTTGACATAAAATTATGTACGCCAGACAGGCAGAGAGACAGACAGACAGACAACAAAGTGATATTATAAAAGTTCCTTTTTTGCTTGAAAGGTAAAACGGAAACCAAGTTAATAAGTTTATTATTTTAATTTATTTAGTTAACTTTAAATGCAGTTTTAAGCATATTAATTACATTTTAAAATATATCTAATAATGAAATGTGCCCTCGTGGCTCAGTTGGACAGCGTCTGACATTAAACGTCAAGTTGAAAATAATATGTCTACATGAAGGTACCTACAATCTTCTTCTTCTTACAGCATTAACTCCAGCGTTTGCTACCAACGTTGCACAGTCTTTAATGTCCTCAGTTGTTAGTCCATTGACTCTCATTTCCTGCGCCACGACATCAAACCTTCAATTTCTTAGGCATCCGGGGAGTCTCACTCCAGGGGCAGATAAAGCAAGACGTTTCCGTTACTCATGTAGTTGCCTGTAGGAAATGATAAACAATTGATATTTTTTTTACATTTTTAAAGTGTTATTCCACATTTATTCCACATTTAGAAAACGTATAAAATTTTTAATGTAGCGGTACGTTCAAATATTTATACGTTTTCTTAATAAGTAAAAATTTTAATTTTAAAAATGTATCTTGTACAAAAAAATACGGCGAGTCTTCGTTTTAAAAGTATCACAACATACAAATGTAATTCGATAAATATTCTTTTCAGAATGATATTTTTTTTGCTATTGGTATTTATTGCTGTATTAACATCGTGGGCTTACTTAAAATGGAGAAAAGTGAAAAGTTATTGGGCAGATAGAAAGGTTCCGCATCTGCCGCCTAATCCTATATTCGGGAGCCTTACCTTCCTGATGAAAGAGAATCCAGTAAGTATTACTACTTGTTGTATTACTACTAGCGTAATATTTATTGAATATATTTAGAAAATTATTTTTCAATAGTAAGAAAATATAAGGGTTAATAATTAATATAAATCGAAAAATAATAATAGTAATTAAATAAGGAAAATAAAATACTTCGTGTTAGAAAAAAATACCTAACTAATTAAAATGAACAAAATATAATAAATAAACGTAACCAAAGGAAATTATATTAGAATAAGTAGTCATTGCTGAAAAAAAACTAAACAAAATTGTATTATCAAAAAGCAACTGTATAATCAATATTAAAATGTATTATCAATATTATATTTTAAAATAAATGTAACAAAAATATAATTAAAAGTATCAAAATTAAAAGTAAAACTAAATATAATCTCTATCTATATAAACAGGAAACATTTGTATTTTTGTTTGTATTGTTTTCACACAAAATCTACCAAACCGCTTTGAAAAATTCATTCACCATTAGAAAGTTGCATCTTTACTGAGCAACATAGGCTATATTACATTTTGAAAAAAAAAATACGGATCCCTAATAATAATGCAACAATGTAAAACAAGGTGTGAAAAAATTGTCATTAAAAATCTATTAACGCGTGCGCTGCGAAAACTATTGATGATAGAACAAAACAATGTTCTACAGTATTATAGAACCCATTAATATCTATAAAAAAGTCCGCGATACCATATGTCCAACTACTGTAGCTATACCAATATAACTACTTTTTTACTTTATGAAAGTTAAAAGTGCGGCCAATAATCAAACCATATTTTTCTTATCTCTATATTCTTATCCCATTAAATGATATTTTATTACAGATATTTTTAATACCTGTAAAATAATTTTAAAATTATTAAAATCGGACATTCCATTCAAAAGATATAACGAATTTTAAAATGGCAATCTAAAAAAATCATGTAATAATCACGCTGCGTGAAACAACCCACACCGCATTTATTATTATTACATGTTTTTTCTTCACACAAATTATAAAGACAATAGATTAGATTTTTTCTTTTTTTGATTGAATTGAATAAACTCCGAAACTACTGGACCATCTGGACTGGACCGTCGACAAATAGACAAACCAATAAGACAAAATTTTTAAAAATCGTTGTATCGGATTCTATTACTTTGTTAAATGCCCCAATAACATTTTTTCTGTTACTTTTTCCATGTACAGAAAACGATGAGTTACAATTTTATTATAAATATATAATAGTAGATAGTTTGTTTTTTTAAATAATTTAATATCGTTATTAGAATTACGAAAATGCAACCCTAAGCTTTTAATAACTTTAGAAATCTTAAGTGCGCTGCAAGCATATATTATCTATTAAAGCAAGAACGTAATTCCGTATACTTTTAAAAAAAATCACAAGTTTAAGCGGGCGAAGCCGCGAGCTGGTCGTTGGTATATAATAAAACAGTAAAAATGTTTTGTCTGTACATTTAGTAATTTTATAGTATAGTATTCTAAATCATAACAGTTAAGTTTAAGTCGTAATTAATTCAACACAGAGATAAAGAAGGACTTGATCTTCAAAGAAATATCGAGTAAACACATAGATTCTTCGGTTCGTTGTTTCGTTTTTAATAAACCTATATAAAAATGCCAAAAACATCCTTTCTACGTGTACTCTGTAATCTATATATATAAAAGGACTTGTGCTGACTGACTGAGGTAAGACGCACGCAGAGCCGTAACCGCTGATGGTAGAAACGTGAAAATAAACAAGATGTTTATTTTCATATTCTGGACATCCACTAAGAAGGGAATTTGAAAAATTTCAACCCTAAAGGGATGAAATTGGGGTTGAAAGTTTGTATGGAAAAAAATTTAAATCGGCACCGATTTTTATAAAATTTGAAATTCAGACTCTTAAAAACATTTCATTGAACACGTGTTTCATGGTTTTTTAGAATTGACCCCCTAAGGGTTCAAATAAGGGGTTGAAAGTTTATACGGAAAAATCTTTAAATCGCCACCGATTTTTATAAAAATTTAAATTCATACTGTTAAAAATATTTTATTGAACACATGTTTCGTGGTTTTTTTTAGAAGTCACCCTTAAGGGTGCAAATACGCGGGCGAAGCTGCGCGTGCCCTCTAGTAACTACATATTTACCATTTGTACATTTAGCCAATAATATATGTAACTAATTTAAAAACTGTACAGGAGTTAGTTAGAGTTAGAGTACAAAGAATATTATAAATCCTTACCCAAATCAATAATTTAACATTTAAGGCTGTTTCTGAAGGAGTAAATTAAATTATTCACTGTCATTAGTACATTTAACAGAGTTTAAAAATGATGATAGGACGTACATAACATAGATAAAAAGAATGTAACATTACAAAAATATATCCGTATAATAAATAATTCGCTTTATGTATCAATGCTCAAAGTATATTATTATAAATATCAAGTATCAACATTGGTCATATTTTTTAATTCAAAACAATCAAAGTCCCCTATAGGAATTACGAAAATGTAGTAAAGAAAATATTTTAAAAGGCATTATAGTTGTCAGTCAATTCTGTTTATTAAATCAATAAACATGTAGTTCAAGCGGGCGAAGTCGCGAGCGGGCCGCTAGTACCAGAATAAAAGAAGACAAATAACTTAACAAAATAAATAACAGCAAATAATCACATAAACATTAGCAGTAGTCGAAAATGTATGAAAATTCATACAGCTCGTAGTAGACAATTCAGTCAGAATCTATGATATCTCCTAAAGAATTTATTATAATGACGTACAGTAAAGTACAATTTCAGGTGACTATTATATTTATTAATTATTAAGGATTAAAACCAAATTATAGAGGAGACACAAAATAACCAGGTAAATTAACATTTTGACAGACAGAGTTACTTTCGAATTTATAATATTAGTATGAATTATAAATATTATTTTACTAGTCGTCTCGAATAACTGTAGCTAGGACTATAAGACGTAAAATATCAACTAAGTCCAGAAGTTTTGTCTGTACGTTATTTATCACTTTAATAGATGTATAAAGAATAATGTTTTGTCATCGTACATGGTGCAGAGGTACAAGCGCGCGCCTGCCGTGTGATAAACGAATCCACAGCCGCGCGCAGCGTTATGCTTGATCAAATGTTGGCCGTTTATATATTTTTTCATTATTATTCTCTTTACAGGGAAAATGGTTAAGAAGAATGCACGATCAGTTTAAATCTCCTTACATAGGAGTATAGCTGTTTTGGAGACCATGTTTGTTGGTTAATTCTCCTGAAATTGCTAAAAATATTTTAGTTAGAGATTTCATGAACTTCAGAGACCGTTTTCTAAGTTCTGGTAAAACAGATCCTCTTGGTGGGCTTAACTTGTTTACTATGAATGTAAGTGTGATATTTTTTGTAACAAATGATAAGAAACGATTTATATATAATAGCATGAGTGTTTGGTAAAACTGTAGTGATTAACGGTCCATTATCTTTATGTCTTATAAGAGGAGAAAAATTTGTTAATAAAACCTCTAATTCAAGTGAGCAGAGTAAGCTTGAATTTAAGAAAAAGCGCGAGACCTCCAATTTTTGTACGGAACCACTCAACGGGCGAGCCGTACTCGCGCTAGTCCAGTTTTTTATTTTTCCTGTCACGACTTATTCTTGCTTTATATAAGTATATCTAAAGATAAGTTTTTGCAGCGAAATTTTTATAGTCATTAAAAAAAGCACGCTGAGTTTAGGGCGGTAACAAAGTGATAAATCACCATATTGTCTAGAGGCGGAAACAAAAAATGTGTTTTTTTATTTTTATATTAATCTATACTATGGCACCTTGATACAGGATCCTTTATGGACGCCGATTAGAAGGAGATTAAGTTCAATATTTACCGCAGCGAAATTAAGATGCTTGCAGAACTACATTCAAAGTAAATCTAACGAACTGGTGCAAAGGATTCAGAATGAAGGCAATTACATCAAGGATTTAAAGGTTTATTAGTACATATTAAAACCTATAATGTTGGATAACTTCAATATGCACTGTCTTGATGATCGGGTGATATGTGCAGAGCGGAGTGTCTTAACACTAGGTACTCTCTGTCTACCCTGCTACCTGCACTTTTTTTCCATATGTAAATAAATAAAATAAATCATTTTATCCAGTCGTGGCGCAGCGGCACGAGGTGTGATTGTAAAATCGAACACGCAATGCCTTCAGAATTCGGCAGAAAATGGGGAACGGAGTGTCTTTTCCATATGTTTAATACACACACTGAAATTTATTGTTAAACAACTCCAATACTACTATCATGAAATGATCACCAAGATCCTATTTAATTTTCTTGTTTAAGATGAAGTTGAAAAATTTTATTTAATTAAACAGCGTGTTAAATTAAATAACATTTTTCATCTTCTCTCAGGATTGACACACACTTAGAATGTATCATGTATCCTACTCTTATATAACTCTTAATTATTTCAATTTGACCAAGCAGGCTAAAACTGCTGCTAAGAGTGTATGTAACAAAATTTTAATTACAAATTTTGGTTACTATAAATAATATACATTTTTTTTTCATCAGAAGTTGTATACAGACTATACAACTGATGCAATTGGAACGTCAGCTTTTGGTGTTGAGAGTAACGCGACATTAACTGGAAAGGGGCCATTGAGAGATGTGACTAGGGATTTTTCAAAATTCAGTCTGTTTCGAGGTCTATCATGGAGTAGTATCTTCTTTTTTCCAGAGCTTGTGGATTTTTTCAGGTATTTTATTATTTTCTTCTGCTTTCATTAATGTACGGACAGAAGTTTAGATTATAATCTGTATGTGTTCAACTCCTTTTGTCTGTAATGTAAGCGTTAATTATTTTCCGAATTATTTTTAAAATTAGTTAATCTCGTTTCGTAAACAGTTAAGCATTTCGAAGTTCGAGTTAACATAAAAAAAAAACCTTTTCTTTTTTTTTGTAAAATATAGAAGGCAAAAATTACAGTGTCGAGTTATTCCGTTTTTTTGCCCTTTGATTTTCTTACTACGTGTATAATATTTGTAATAGTTATTTTTATTTTTTTATGTTATAGGTTAATTGATAAACTGTTATTTATATATTGTTTGGGTTCATAGGTTACTTCTTCAAGGTGTTGTTTGAACTTATTTAAAGAATTACAATATCAGCTGTCTTATCAATCGATAGGTTCAATATACTTATTTAATTACTTTTAATATGTGTTTTAAGAATTATTACATTTTATTTTTTCTCTTTTCTTGCCCTCGTAGACAGTGTGGCGTTGAGTTTCGTCACTTAATTCGCATTGCCTAAAAAATTCTCCTCTGCTGCAAAAAGTCTGCTCTTTTTTTTAACGTAATTATGTATTAAATTAAAACTACATTTTAAGCATCTTTAATGTTAACTATTATTAATATTATTATATAATACATGTATCATTGGTATTAAATACTCAAATAACAATAATTAAATATTATAAATTCTATAATATAAAAATGTCTTTTTTAGGTTTAAATTTTATCCAGCTCCATCTGAGGCATACTTTAAGAAGATATATCGTCACATTGAGGCCCAAAGAAAAGCTGAAAGGCCCAAAGAAAGAAACACGCAGGACTTACTTGATCTTCTTTTGAAAATTAAAAGTGAAGGCGAAATTAACGGAGAAGGTAAAATATTAAAGTTATATTACGTTTCAAGTTTTTTTCAGCTTCTCGCTTTTCCCCAACAGATAGTCTCAGATTTTGTGACAGTTTGGTTTCCCTCTTTGGGTCTCCTACAGCGGAGAAATTAAAATAATTCATTCCCCCTTGTGGAGATTGAACCCATACTCATTGCGTTTAGAATCAGATATTGATGATATTGAATAAATAAATAGGATTTTCTGACATTATTTGCCCACAAATGCCAAAAATAAGTGTTTTATCAATAAAATAGGACGAATTAATTAAATCTATCAATAAGAAAATTAGTGGCCAGTCATGCCGCACGGGTACAGGTGTGCAACTATAAGCGAACTAGAGAAATGAAAATATTTAATATTTTCATTTCCTCGCCCGCTCTGGTAACGCAGTAAAGCGCGGCGCACTATGGGCAATCAAGGTCTGTATCAGATCAAAAATCGATAACTTTTTTATTTGTTAAGATAAACAATTGAATATTGCACAAGTATAAAGTATAAAATAGCGCTTTAGGTAAAGTTCAGATATTATACTTTTATTCGAGTATACATGTATTAAAAAAATAATGGAAAAAAGATTCTTTAATTTCCTTAGTCCACACTACTTATAGTAGTAATAAAAATGTATTATTAAATTAGTTTATTAATAAACAATGTTTCTTAAGCTGTTATTTATTTGAGTAAGAAGTTAATAGTTATGATTATACATACTTAGTTAATAAAATATAAAATTTAGAAAAATTGATTTACAAGTAGAATAAGATTAGAAATGAATGTATATTACATAATGAGTACATTATATTTAATTATACTTGGTGAACTTCGGGATCCATAATAAGTGCATTCACTTTTAAAAGATCTAGGGTATCTTCATCAAGTGCCTTCACACTTTTGCTATACTCGTATGTTTTTCTATGACTGGAAATGTAGGGAACTGATGTGTAGAGAAGAGTATGAAATACATCCTCATTTGTAGCTGATTGAGAGCACTTTCTGGCATGATGTAGGCCAAATTTTTGATACTCCTTATTACGGGATTCTTGTGCATTCCTGGGATCTCATTCGTTTGTTAGATTCCTTAAATACATGTATTGCGCTTTTGTTAAATCCAAATAAATAAAAACATTTAATGCCTCTTGATGCGATAGCATTTTGCTCTGCCTTGCGTTTTCTATGAGATTCAAATATAGAGACATTGTATCTCGATCAGCAAGCCTTAATTTTTCCACGAGTTTTGCTTCTATTTCTCCTCCTATGGAACGTAAGCCCTGGACGTAGGCATTGCAAATGAGTTCAAAGCCATATTCACTAAATTGCGCGGTATTTTTTCGCCTCTTCGTTGATTCTGATGGGTCCCCATAGGGACACAGGGTCTTCCGCATTTTCCAGAAGACGTCGATGGTGAGTTCTCAGGTGCTACTTCTTTAATGATTGGTAAGGTTAACAAATATTCAGAATCAAACCAATTTTCGTTGTTTTTTTAAAAAAACTAATCTTTTTACCGGGACGCTTCTGTCCATTGTTTATTAAAGGAACGAATAAGATTCCTTTGAATGTCGCTGATAATAAAACATATGTTGTCTACAGAAACATGATACTTTTCTTTAAGAAATATTAATAGCTAATATTGATTGCTTCAAGTTTTTTTCCTCCTTCAATGTATGGGAGTAATAATTCACGCTTGGAACACTTGAAAGTATTAGCCACTTTGAAATTTAGTGAAGTTACTTAACAATCAAACGTCTGTTAGTAATTTTATTACTAATTTGTAAGAGTTTTATTAAATTAATTCACTCTATTTATATAATTTCATAAATGAGGGTATTGTGCATTTTATTAATTAGTTATACCGCAAAATGTGTGCAAAATGAAGATAAAACGTTCTTTTATTAATAAATAACAATAATTTCATTGAAATTTACCGTAATCTAATTAATTAAATAGTACAACATTAGAAATTTCAATAGATAGAGTTTTCTTGTTCCCTGACTTGTATCGTAGTTTTCGTGATAACTTCTAAAACCGCACGTTTCCGCAGCTGATTTTTATAAATGTTATTTATGAATATCTGGACTATAAAACAACATCAAATGTAACGCGTCGGTAGACGTCGGTAACTGTCAAAAGTCTCGATGAACTTTAAGCATGTACTTTTTTTCTCTTCACTCATTGTTAATATTTTTTATAGGAATATAGTCACAAAATCCACAATATAATAATTGTTTTAAAATCTACATACTATAGGCTTTTTAAAAATATATAACACTTTATACCTATTTGCACATTTTCTTAAGGAAATTAAGTTTAAAATATCGATGCGAACAATCTGAAATAGACATTCTTACGTATTACAATTTCTCATAATAAAAAAAAATATATTCCAAATGTAATTCACGAAAAAATAATTAATTACATTAAAGGTCCACTATTATACTATTAAAAAAAAAATAAAAAGTGCGTCAGGGACGACTTTAGTAAAAATGAATTTTGATCTGCCGTTGTTCTACCATTATCCATAGTGCGGCGTTTAGTTCGGCCACTTAACACGCAATATCTTCAAAATCGAGGAATAGTAGAGAACGGAAGTGTCTTAATGGGAACAGTGTCCTAACTCTAGGTTCCTAGATTCCTTCCGCCTACCCTGCTCTGTGCAGGATATAGCGTGACATTAGACATAATTTTTTATAGGTGAAAATAATTTAAGTTTACAAAAAAATATATGACTACACCATTACTACATGTACACACTACACAAAAACAAAAACTTACACAATCAATTATAATAAATATTATAAGTATCGACATATTTCTAATATTAGTGTAGGATTTCTAATTCAAACGATAATTTTTTTGTATGGAAAAAAAATATCGTTTGAATTAGATACCCTACCCGCCATGGTCGCTCAATCGGTGATCTTCTGTTTTACCTAACTCACCGCTGGGCTGCGGCTATTGAACGCAAGAGAGAGGGCCTGGAAGTTAGTTTGGACTTGGCGAAGGCTTTTGACCGAATGTGGCATGGGGCGACGTGGCCTTTATAAACTTCCATCCTATGGGCTTTCCTATAATTTATGCAAGTGGATCGCCAGCTTTCTTACTGGGCGCAGCATCAAGGTCACTGTGAACGGTTTTTGCTTCAAACATATGTTTGCAACGATTGATTCTAGCATTCATTGCTATGCAGATGATAGCACAATGGACGCTGTTTACTCCGGCCGCGCAAGTCTTTCTCGGGAAAACGCTGAACAGTGCCTAAATAAACTTGTGTCTTCTGTTGAGGCATCCCTCATGGGGTGAAAGGAACTTAATTCAATTTAACCCCCTGAAGACACAAGTTTGCGCGTTAACCACTAAAAAAAATCCCATTTATCGTATCGCCAGTCTTTCAAAACATTCCTCTTACAACCGCGCCCAGTATCAGTATATTGGGCTTTAATGTTTCGAGTGACTGCCAGTATCGCGACAATCTGGAAAGCAAGGCCAAGTTGGCCTCGAAGAAACTGGGGGTCATCAACAGAGCGAGACGGTACTTCACGCCAAAACACCGTTTGGCCATATATAGGGCCCAGGTTCGGCCTCATATGGAGTACTGTTCTCATCTCTGGGCTGGTGCACCCCAGTATCAGCTGGAACCATTTGATCGCATACAACGTAGATCCATTCGAATCATTGTGACCCAATGATCTGTGAAAGGCTTGACACTTTGGCTTTGCGTAGAGACGTCTTCTCGCTATGCGTTCTCTACCGCATTTATCATGGGGAGTGTTCTGAAGAACTGTTTGTCTATTTGTTACCTGCCGCCGAATTTTCTAACCGCACAGTTAGAGTCACAAGCTAAAATATCATCCACACCACCTGGATACGTGGCAATCCACTACTGTGCAGTTTCGTAGGAACTTCCTTCCACGCGTCATGGAATTGTGGAATGACCTACCCGCGGCAATGTTTCCAGGTCGATATGACATGGGTACCTTCAAAAAACGCGTCTATCTCCATCTTAATGGCCGGCACCGCACCTGTAGCTCTTCTGGTGTTGCACGGGGTCGTGGGCGGCGGTAATCACTTACCATTAGGTGATCCGAATGCTCGCCTTGCCTTATCATTTTACTTAAAAAAAAATGGAAACTACGATAATCTAGGCTAAGGTATTAAAATTTTCAGAATTCGCTGTAACACACACATAAATATTTCTTTATTAATAATTAAATAAACCTCATCGTGTAATTCAAGCGGACGAAACCGCGAATTAGCCGCTAATTATTGTAGTAAGTAACTATAGTTACTGGTTTAAAAAATCTTAATTTATTTTGACATTCAGGGTATTCAGACGATTTGATACTTGCCCAAGCAGCCGTTTTCTTATTTGGTGGGTACGAAACCACTGGGACTCTTCTTACGTTCGCCACCTACATACTGGCACACCATCCAGATATACAGGTAACTTCTTACACGTGCGTTTTTAGATCTATTTTCAAGGAATCCGACACTTTAACTTAGAATTGATCTTTTTGCGTAAGTTTTTTTTTCACTTTTAACTTTTTGTTAGTAAAAAATCTTTCTTAAGCACAGCCCACTCGCCTTTCTCCTCTCTTGTAGTTTCTTTATGAGCTGGGAAACTAGTAACATAAAAAGAAAAGAAAAATAAAAAACCAATTTTCAAAAACTAGAAATAGATACTGAAAATCGTAGGTATAGAATCCTCTTTGATAACTGTTTTGGTTACTGGGAAACTGACAGACAGCGCACCGATGAAACTACTGGACTTGAAATGTTGAAATTTGGGACATTAGAGAGAGAGAGGATTTATCGAATATCTTTCGCGAAGAAAAATCAGGACTTCCCATTAACTTGTATAATATATAATTAAATGACACCTTGTACTGCGCCACGACCGGTCTGAGACCGGTCGTGGCGCAGCGGCACGAGGTGTGACTGCAAAACCGACTGGTTGTGGGTTCGATCCCCACTCGAGGAGATGAAATATTTACTTAAATTTATATTTCCATTTCTTCGCTCTGGTGTCGAGGTTAAGCGCGGCGTTGAGTTCTGCCACTCAACACGCAATGCCTCCAGAATTCGGCAGAAAGTGGGGAACGGAGTGTCTTAACACTAGGTTCCCTCTGCCTACCCTGCTGTGTGCGGGATACAGCGTGAAGCTAATTTAATTTAATTTTTTTTTTGTATAATATATCATTTAAAAAATGCCCTCTATGTGATCATACAAAATAATTAATTCATATTGTGAAGTTACATTTCATCAAAGAAACGTTAAAGTAGTGGATCTTAATTTTTTATTATAACAACTTTTAGGAAAAATTATACAAGGAATTGATCGAGGCAAAAGAGAAAAATGGAAGTGATGAATTTGAAGCCCAAACACTCGCTCAACTTCCATACTTAAACGCAGTTCTTAAAGGTATATTCTTTATATATAAAATTATGCTATTTTGTACGTCGATTTATTGTTCAATTTGAAATTTGTAATATGTGAATACACTATCTTCTGTCCTGTGGTGAAGACCACAGGAAAGAAGACAAAGCAACTATATTTTTTGTCGGCTCTTCATCTGCCTCATGAACCGGTAATAACTTCACATAGAACTGACACTACTGATATTTTCATGACAGTACTGATATTTTCCTAAAATAACACGCCAAAAAATTATATTAAATGTTACGCTATTAAAATGCTATAAACGTTTTTTTGTTTTGCTTGCATTGCTTGCCGAGTAGCGGAACTCAACGTCGCGCTTTGTCTTATTACCAGAGCGAGGAAACAAAAATAATTAATTTCAACGAGTGGAAATCAAACCTACATCTGTCGCGGCTGGCCACGACGGCCTCAAACATTATACAATTTGAGTACAACGAAGAGAGTAAAGATGCAAACAGACTTTAAATAAAATGCTGATGATTAATTTTGTACTATTATTTTGGTAAACTTATCAAATATATTAGCCAACATTTATTTATAAACCAATAGCGATAGAATTTAATTTGTTTACTTTATCAATAAATAAACTCTAACCAAAAGTTCCTAAGATTAGCGCGTTCACCAGATATTAGATAATCACATGTTAGATAATCACTTGATGGTTTATTTTGTTGTTATAATTTCTTAATAAGAAAATTAATTTTACCTCTTTGTTTATCTATTTATATCTGACAATAATGTAAATTTTATATAGAAACTCTACGCAAATTCACGACGATGGGCTGGTTGGACCGCATCGCCTCTTCAGACTACCAAGTCGATGACTCCCTCACTATAAAAGCTGGTACCGTAGTCTACATCAACACTATTGGAATGCATAACAATCCTCTATACTTCCCTGATCCAAAGAAATTCAATCCAGATAGATTCATGCCAGAAAATGCGGATAATATTTACCCTTATTCTTATATGCCTTTCGGAGAAGGGCCCAGGTTATGTATAGGTAAGGTTTTTTATTAATTATCAGCTACAATTAATTACTTAACTTTCTTCTTTTCTGTCTCTAATTCTAATCTAATTCTATGTGGAAATAGTAGAATGAACTCCCTTAATACTTAAGGTAGATTGTTGAATAATTCGCGGGATCAAATTTCACTACGTTCAATTTTTTACATTTTTATTAAGTCACTCCGTTGTGGTGAAACTTAACGTCGTTCTTTGTATATAATCATTCCTACGAATCTTCACCTCGATAGATTCAAGTATTACAATTCTTGTATAAAAATATAGATATTTCTTGAAAAAAGAAAAACAAGCAAGATTGAAATCCACACCTCTTTAAGTAATGACAAATTATTCTTTTTGTTAGGTAAAAGTTTTGGCTATATGACTGCACGGTATGGAATATCCTCAGTTGTCCTAAACTACAAGATACATCCTGCTCCTGGAGCTCCGAAGCCTGATGATATCAAGATAGATACTCGAGGACTTTTTTATCTTCCTGGAGAAGATACCTCAGCGAAGTTTACTCCGAGAAAATAATGTACAAAAATAAGTCCAGTTCAAATCGTGTTCAATTGTCTAACAGTTTTTCTAAAAAAATTTTTTTCTTCCCTAGTTTGGATTAACATGTTAATAATGTTAAAAGAATCCCATTAAATTTATAATTATAAAAGTTTGTCAGGATGAATGTTTGTTCTATTTTCATGCAAAAACTAATAAACTACTAATAATTAGAGGTACGAAATTTTCGTATTTACGAAATAAATGCGAATAAATGCGAAAATTACACATAAATGCGAATAAATGTATGGTAATATTCGTATGATGGATTGTTACGGCCTTATTCATAAAAAACCCTTATAGAACGTTTAAAACGTTCATTAGTTAAAATGCTCTATAAGTTTATGAAACGTTCGATAACATTGCGTATTCATAACAGTTCTATAAACCTTCTATAACTAATATAAGACGAACGAGGCTTTCTTTCACATTGGCCAATTGTTTTCCCCATCTGTGGCTGCAAGTTCAACCAAATTAAATATAAACGTATTGCTAGAAAGTTTTTCGAAAATTCCTTTTTTCCAAGGACTTCCTCAAAATGAGCTAATTGATGGGTATGCGCACTTTCATAGGTTAATTCTTCGGTCTATTAATATAAATGAAAACCCCAATGTAAAGGACATATTGTTGGCTGTCAAATGCAACTTTCCGTCCTTTGCTGAAGCAGCATTACAGAGTATTTGGAGTCCAACCAACAGCGTGGACGCTGAACGCTTCTTCAGCATATACAATGTCGTCGTAACAGACCGAAGAACGACGTTTAAGGAGTCGAATCTTGAAATTTCTACAATGTTATATTTTAATTAATTAAAATTGTTTAATGTTAAGACTTGTACTTTGAAATTTTGTATTTTGTTAAATTTTACTTTCATATTTAGTAATAAAATTACTAAACAAGTATTGTTGTTTAATAAATACCTAATTTACCCAAATTTTATAATTTCGATAGTATAAATGCGAAATTTATGCGAAATTTTAAAATTTTGAAAAATATAAATGCGAAATTGGTGATTTTTTTTTTGCGAAAATTCCGTACCTCTACTAATAATATATGTTAAATATCTTATCCATAAGAATATTACATAGGCTACGATTAATGTAATGATTTTGTATAATTTCGCTATAATATAACAATAACTTTCGGCTGACGAAGCCGCGTTTGGGTCTCTAGTAATGTATAAATTAGTAATATTAATGTTTTTAACATTTTTAAAGTATTATTCCACACTTAGGAAAGAAAAATACTTATTTAGAAAACGTATAAAAATTTAAACATAGCGTTTTAAATAAGTAACACTAATATTTGTAATTATGATAATAAGTAAATAAAAAGTTAAAAAAATATATTGTTTGGTTATTTATAGTTTATCTTACATATTGAATCAAGTAGACAATACAAAATTATCAATGGA
Source organism: Heliconius hermathena (assembly GCA_013403705.1). Taxonomy (NCBI): domain Eukaryota; kingdom Metazoa; phylum Arthropoda; class Insecta; order Lepidoptera; family Nymphalidae; genus Heliconius; species Heliconius hermathena. Next base: position 16,634 of record JAAIXJ010000879.1, on the reverse strand, counting down.
GGTATCTTTAAAAATAATCAAAATAGAAAAATAATCGACTATAAAACTATACTGATATGCATAAATTTAACCAAAAAAAACACTTTAAAAAATAATACTTTAATCAATTCAAAGTAAAGAAAAATAAATAATAATAAGTGAAATTATTGATATTCATATACCTACATTAAAACTATACATATATATACCTATACATTCTTAAAATCCCTCGGTTTTGGTGTCGGTGGCAACATTATTATTCTTTTTAATTATTTTTTTTTCTTTGACTTTTGTTCGAAATATTTAGATATCTCTTAGTATATATAAACTATTTCTTAATGTTATTTTTTGTCTTGGCTGGCACTGAATTCTAAAAATAACAAATATACCTACTCAACAAAACCTATACTCAAATAGGTATTAATTTACCATTGGTTTTAATAAAGAGATTTTAACTGTGTCGTCACACAAAATCACAAAAACATGTATTCTTTGTACGAATTAACCTTATCTTAATTAATATACAAAAAAATCGAAAACTCTTACAATTTTAAAAGTAGTACATTTTTTGTTTTGAGTTGAGTTTTGAATTGATTAAATAAACCGTCATCATGTTTGTATGTATAATTTAGTTTTTTTTTTATTTTTGCAAAAAACGTCCTCTTTTTGAATTTGTTTAAAAATAAAAGTTATTAATATTAGTTTTAACATCTTCACCGGCGCTCCAAGTAATAGCTACATTGTTATTCAGTTAATTTGTTAATCTTCAGTTCACCCAAAATTCCAGTTCACCGTTTCACCTTCAGATCCAGACTTGGTGGTAATGGAAAGGTACGTTCTTTAAAATAAAAAAAAATCAGTCCACAAATAACGGGGAAATCGACGTACACCACTCGAGGAGATGAAATATTTACTTAAATTTATATTTCCATTTCTTCGCTCTGGTGTCGAGGTTAAGCGCGGCGTTGAGTTCTGCCACTCATCACGCAATGCCTCCAGAATTCAGCAGAAAGTGGAGAACGGAGTGTCTTAACACTAGGTGCCCTCTGCCTACCCTGCTGTGTGCGGGATACAGCGTGAAGCTGATTTGATTTGATTTATTTTTAAATAGCGTAAAAATAATTACCTTTAATGTCGGATTAAATCCTTGATCTTCGATAATGTCTGTCCCAAATGAGTTCTTTATGGAAAAAGACAAGACAAATGAGCATACGGGACACCTGATGGTAAGTGATCACCGCCGCCCACGACCCCGTGCAACACCAGGCGTTGTTCCTTGGTCATCCAAATTCGAATTCGAGGCGAAGAGAGCGCCCAGGAGATCGACTTTCTCTTTGGCCTTGTGGACCAAGATCTCATTTCCTATAGTGACGGAAGCGAAGGCTGCCTAAAGTTACTAAGTACCTTTGAGAGCGTCCAAACTGATCAATTCCGGGCGGGTAGCTCTCAAGTTTTGCGCCGATTTTGGCGATATGATCTGTTGTTCGCGCGACAATTTCGCACTGCCAACCAAGCTGTTTCACGGGCTGCCTTTCTTTGCTCTTGTGATTGAGAAGCATGAGCAATTTCTTGTTCTTCTTGAGTCGTTTCATTCACTATGTTTCGTATTCTTCTTTTAATACGGCTTTTCGGGAAAGATTCGACCGTCTTGATGGCGGCATTGTCTTAATGATGATTAAAAGAGAATATAAATGACTGATTGTTATTGACAAAATTTAAAATTGATTCTAATAAAATTTATAATTGTCAAATTTTCAACCATACATAACCATAAACAAAGTTACGTTTAGAAGCCATTTTTATAATTGTCAAATTTCTAAACAAACTTATTTACCTACCTCTTTTGCGTTGATATGTCAGACGCGTTTTTGTTATACCGCGTCTCTTAGTTTTAAGGTACCTACCCTTCGATTTTCAACCAAATCGGTTTAGCCGTTCTTGAGTTATAAATAGTGTAACTAACACGACTTTCTTTTAAATCATATAGAAGATATAATAGTGTCAAAACAAGCTATATGTAAGCACATTTAGATAATAATAGTAATATAAGTTGAAATAGTTTGTTAACAATATCTATTTATACTATAAGTCAGCTTTACGCGGTAATCCGCACACAGCGGATTAAGCAGAGGGAACCTAGTGTTAAGTTCCGTTCCCCAAGTGATAAGTAATAATAATATATAACAGAATATGAATCGTTCCTATGTAACCTATTGTACCTCCGGTCAGTTACCTCTGGCACTTCGAATCAGTCATGCAAGATAAGTATTACAATCAAACGCAACATAATTATAAGATCATTTAAATGTCATTACTTAACGACTTAGTTAAAAACATTTTCTTACAGATTACCCAATATATTAAATACATTATAGCAACTAATATTACTAGCTCATAACCAATATTAGATTATCTTAAAGAACGTATAACGTAAATACGTCTTTAGGAAAACTATTATTTAATACACTGTCCATAATTTTAAAGTCAAATCGTATTTAGCGACTGAACTTCACTGTGTGAAGGTGAATTTGCTTTTGTGCAAGTGTGATTTAATAATAGATATTTAAAATAAATAAATTGAATTGTTTTTTCCGCTTCCGTTTGTGTCCGCACACAGCAAGGTAGGCAGAGGGAACCTAGTGTTAAGACACTCCGTTCCCCACTTTCTGCCGATTTCTGAAGGCATTGCGTGTTGAGTGGCAGAACTTAACGCCGCGCTTTGCCTCGACACCAGAGCGAAGAAATGGAAATATAAATGTAAGTAAACATTTCCTCGAGTGGGGATCGAACCCACAACCAATCGGTTTTACAGTCACTCTTTGCGCCCCTGCGCCACGACTGGCCTCTAGAATTATTTGATTTATGTTATACCTTTTTGAATCCTTGTATTGAGCTCTTGAATTTGATACCTATATTGTGGTATTCGAAAAACTATTTTTTTTTCACTAAGCCAATGGCGTCCCACAGCCGCCATTATTATTTTTTTTTCGTCACCTATAGAACACTTGGGCTGTTAAGAGGATTCTAACGATACCTCAATTATGTAAAACCGTTCAGCTGTTCTGGAGATATGAGGTAATAAAGAATATTACATACATACGCACATCATACATGCATACAAGATACGCGCGAAAAACATAACCCTCCCTTAGCAATCGGGAATAAGTTAAAAATTACAATCACATATTATATATAATAACAAAAAAATATAGCAAAAATACTATAAATATTTAATATTTATAGTATTTTTTGCTTAATAAGTACTAAGTAAGGTAGCTGGCTATATTAATAATTATCACAATGCTTGAGAAGAAAGCATATTTTAGGCATTTTTAAATTCTTATACCATTTGAAAAACTACCAATATTCTTATAGTTTTAAATTGTTTTCCCAAATACAAAAATAGTTTATACACTTGACTATTACCATATCGACAAATGATCGAAAAATATTTAAAATGAACAGAATTACACTATAATACCATATTATTATCGACATTGTACTGTTGATAGTAATTGAAAAATAGTTATACTACGGAATACCTTTATATGCAATGCTTAAAATACTTTTTTTGACATATATATTTTATAGAGGAGTCACACATTCTTTTTGTTCTTTCACAATAATACATACTTAACTATATTCCTTAGAGGTTACTCTGTACTAAAATGGTGGCACGGTTCTCGCATTTACGTCTCGGATATCTTAATAATATGTGCCATAAAAATTAAACCATATTTGATAGTATATTGATTTAAGTAATAGTAATACAAAACATGGGAAAGAAAAGGAAAAACGTAGTTATATTGCACTTTTTTCTTTTATTAGTGGTAGAAACATTAAAATTGCATACAATTAATTTATTTTCAGAGTAATTCAAGTTACAACAAGTTCAAGGTAAGTAATTTATTCGCCTTAACAATATAAATTAAAATTATATAATTATATTAAAATTATAAATAATTATATTAAAATTATATTAAAATTATATTATATAGCTTCGCTTGCAAGTAATCGACGTCATTTGATTGTCAGATTTAAAATTTTTCCTACTAAAATTTCTTTATACTCCATGATGAAAACTATCCTATAAGTTGCATTAAGCTTTAAACTATCACCATTCCAAAATTCATTTAATTCCATCCAGTAGTTCTCGGTATTTTAAGTAATTTGTATTTTTCGGTATTTTTTTTTTGTAAGGAAACTACCATGAAATTCGAGACCAAAAAATGTACCTTCAGACCCCAGGCTATAAACCATGCAAAAATTCGTCCATTTCTGTCCGGTAGTTTTTGCGTGATTGACGAACAAACAAACAGATAGACAAGAATTCTGCTGAGTGGTTTTATTTAGGTTCTATAATCGAAATATTAACCGACCTAATTTTTCCCGACTGCTAACGAAGGGTTATGTTTTTCGCGCGTATCTTGTATGTATGTAATATTCTTTATTACCTCATATCTCCAGAACCGCTGAACGGATTTACATAATTGAGGTATCGTTAGATTCGTATTAGCAGCCCAAGTGTTCTTAGATAGGTGACGTTAAAAAAAAACAATCATGGCGGCTGTGGGACGCCATTGGACTTAGTGAAAAAAAAATTTTTCGTTTCGAATACCACAATATGGGTATCAAATTCAAGAGCTCAATACGAGGATTTCAAAAAGGTATATCATGATTATCATTACCATAATGAATTCTAACAAAAAAGTGAAAAATAAAAAAATATTTGTAAAAACAAAAACCCCGACTGCATAAAACTAAAAAGAAAATAAACAAGCCCAATAGTTTATTAGGATTAACAGTCGGGACCTATAAGTAATTCTTCAATCAATAAAATCTTTACCAGGAACCCCGCATAATTTAAAGAGGTCCCGACTGTTAATCCTAATAAACTATTGGGCTTGTTTATTTTATTTTTAGTTTTATGCAGTCGGGGTTTTTGTTTTTACAAATATTTTTTTATTATTTTTTTCTATCTTTTACGTACAGAATTGACTTTTCTATCCTTTTATTATACAATATATAGTAATAGAGATAGAGATAACTTTTTTTTGTCTTTGTTAATTGTTACGTTATGAGGCTGTCGTGCCAAATCCAAAAGGACCCAAAGATTGTTATATACAGGGTGGAAGTGTCAGCACCACTTTAAATGAAACCATAGTTTTAACTATTAACATAAAAGCCTAATATAATTTTAAAAAAATCCCAAAAATGAAAAAGTGATTTTGATATAAGATGCCATTTGTCAAGAACGACGCACGCGCGCAAAAACCTATCAAACGCTGTATACGCCACATTACGAAATCGAGTCGTAGGTATTGGCGGCAAAGTTCAAAGTTGATTAACCTTTAGTAGTATTTTTGTAGTAGTATGCGTTTACGTTATTCGGATCTTTACGTAACTGCGTCACACGAAATACAGGTGTGAATAAACATTGTGAAATGAAAAAAAGCCCTATATAACATAATGGATTGGGATCCACTTGAGATTGTTAGATTTTGTACTCGCTCAAGTTTGTTTAATTACTTCTCTTTTAAATCAAGATTACAACTGTCAGCTAGTCAAGAATTGGTAAAAGCAAAGATTGTGCTAACACAGTTTTTGTTNATATATATATATATATATATATATATATATATATATATATATAGCTTCACGCTATATCGCGCACAAACAGTGTTAAAATTACCGTTAATTACCGACATTTTCATAGAGATATTTTTGTGTATAATTACGATTATACTGGTAGCGATACTTGGTAGCATAACTTAAAATCAATCAGATTCACGTTGTAACCCTCTCACAGCAGGACGAGAAGGAATCCAGTATTAAGACACTGCGGTCGCCACTTTCCGCAGATTTTTTCGAGACATTGCGTGTCATATATAAGTATTGTATAAGAAATAATGTATTAATTTCAATAACTATTCTAGCATGATCCTGATACTCCTGACAATTTTAACGGGATGTTTAGCAACGTTGGTTTACTTGAAATGGAATCGAGTGAAAAGTTATTGGGCGAAGCGAAACGTACCATATTCGCCACCAAGTCTTATTTTTGGCAGTTTAACGTTCTTAATGAGACAAAATCCTGTAAGTTCCCATAAAATGTATAATATAATATAAAAGTAAAAAAGTGTTGGTAATTCTAAAATTTTCAGTATATTTCTTAGGATTCATCGTAATGAATATTTGAATGTAAAATTTCATCTCAGACGATTCATACGTTAAGCGTAAAAATAATGAAAAAATATTATTATAATTTCCTTTGTTTTTGCCGTCGCCATTGCATATTTCTGTACCTTTAAAATTTTATAATTAGTTATATTTTTTATGTTATTTTTACAACAAAAAATTTAAATAAGAGCTGCCTCGGTCACTAAGAATGTGTCAAACACAACTCTTAGTTATTTTGCATTTGACTAGATATGTCACACATGAATCTAATAGTTATTATAAGTACATTTTGATAGTATTTTTTTTAAATCCACAGGGAATATGGTTTCGTACATTAAACGATCAATTCAGATCTCCATATATAGGCATATGGTTATTCTGGAAGCCCTGCCTTGTGGTGAACTCTCCGGATATAGCGAAGAACGTGTTAGTTAGAGATTTTGCAAATTTCCGCGATCGATATGTCAGTTCCGGTGATACAGATCCTCTTGGCGGCCTAAGTTTGTTTACTCTTAATGTAAGTATTTCCTACCATATACTATAGAGATTAAAAAAAAGTAAGCTTATGAACCTACAATTAAAATAGGTGTAAATAATACAGGTACTATACATTCGAGGTTCAATACCCACGGCACGTTGTTGAGTTCTTTCACTAAACATTTAAAATATTAATAATTTAAAAATTCAGACTTAAATGCATACATTTAGGCCAGTCGTGGCGCAGGGGCACAAAGTGTAACTGTAAAATCGACTGATTGTGGGTTCGATCTCCACTCGAGGAGATGAAATATTTATTTTAATTTATATTTCCATTTCTTCGCTCTGGTGTCGAGGCAAAGCGCGGCGTTGAGTTCTGCCACTCAACACGCAATGCCTCCAGAATTCGGCAGAAAGTGGGGAACGGAGTGTCTTAACACTAGGTTCCCTCTGCCTACCCTGCTGTGTGCGGGATACAGTGTGAAGCTAATTTAATTTTTTTTTTATTATTATTTTTTATCTCCTCGCTAATAGCAGAGTATGCAGAACCTAAAGAAGAACCTAGAACAGAACAGAACCTAGTATGAAGACACTCCGTTCCTAACTTTCCGCCAAATTCTGAAGGGAGGGTTGGAGATTGCATGATGAGCGGAGAAACTCAACGCCGCCCTTTGCCTTCCCTACCAGAGCGATAACCATTAAATATAAAATATTTCATTTTTTCGAGTGAGAATAAAACACACAACCTGTCAAACTACAAAAATACAAAAAATATATTTTATAGGATCCCATTTGGACGCCTATAAGACGTCGCTTGACTAGCGTATTCACCGCCGCCAAGCTCAGGTGTCTAGAAGACTACATGCGCCTTAAATGTAAGGAGTTGGTTAAAAGGATTGCTAATGAAGGAAATGAACTTAAAGATTTAAAGGTAATTATATCAAATTGTTTAATTACTTCTTAATCCAGTTTAGTTCTTTAGCTTTCGGGATTAGTAATGTTTGATCAAACTATTTAATAACCAGCTTGTTCTAGATTAGCTTTTAACTATGTAACTTTGGAAATATGTAATAAAAGCTATTAATCAGAATTTGAACCACTGGTAATAGTTGTATCATCATGAATCTTGTCAATTATACTTAAGTGACAATAAAATAATTTAGCACCATCGAGCTGGTCTAATGATAGAACCAAGAGTTAAATAGTGGAACTCTTCACAAGTTAACAAATCGTGTTCTTCACTAGGTTCTGTTGCTTCTGCTATATCAGGGACGTGAAGATTTTTTTTAACATATTAAAATATTCAAAAAGATATTCATTTTATTACAACAGAGAGCATATACCGATTTTACTACCGATGTAATTGGCACCTCAGCTTTTGGAGTAGAAAGTAATGCAACGTTAACAGGAAAAGGACCAATGAGGGATATTACTACTGAATTTTCAAAATTCAGTGTTTTTAGAGGCATGTCGTGGTGCAGCATTTTCTTTTTACCTAAATTAGTGGATTTATTCAGGTAACAGATACTTGCGTAGATATTAATTGTTTTGTTTTTACCTATGAGGCCAGTCATGGCGTAGCGGCACAAGGTGTGACTGTAAAACCGACTGATTGTGGGTTCGATCCCCACTCGAGGTGATGAAATATTTACTTAAATTTATATTTCCATTTCTTCGCTCTGGTATCGAGACAATGCGCGGCGTTGAGATCTGCCACTCAACACGCAATTCCTCCAGAATTCGGCAGAAAGTGGGGAACGGAGTGTCTTAACACTAGGTTCCCTCTGCCTACCCTGCTGTGTGCGGAATACAGCGTGAAGCTGATTTAATTTAATTTAATTTCAATTTTTTACCTATGGTTTTTTTAATTATGAGTTGTGCGGGGACAACATGAGACATATTCAAAGTCCCCGTGGTAACTTTGATCACAAATACATCAAAGAAACTCTTTATCTTCATAATAGTCGTTGTAAATGTCTCCAATTAAACTCAAAAAAGGTCTTAGAGATCCCTTTGGGACACAACGCTTACCAGAGACATATAACATACACGAGTAAAGGCCTTTTATAGATCTAAAAGAGCCACGTGCAGAGTTCTCTGATCATGAAAGTTTTAAGGGTAAAAATAGCCTCCACAGTGACATATACTCGCTGAAATCATATTGGGACTCAAAGACAGTGTATGTTCAATGAATCGATTTATGATGTGAAGGATGAACTTAAGTGTAATTATAAACCTAATTCTCCTATAACTACCACAAGCTTAAGCATTGCCTTTTTCTTTATAAATAGGCGTAAAAAAACCATGCTACCACTGCCATTACTCCTTTGCAGTGTTCATGATGTGCTTAAAAAGGTCATCATAATTTATTAGTGAACCAATTAAATTAAAAATATTTAATATCTTCAATATAATTAATTATTTAAATTTATTTTGTTCTTATAAATAAACAACGTTTGGCTATTTTTGTTATTGTACGTATATTTCAAGCAACTTTTATATATTTAGATTCAAATTTTACTCAAAATCATCTGAAGCCTACTTCAGGAAGATATTCCATTCTATCGCCGCTCAAAGAGAAGCCGCTACTGATGAACGGACGTATCAGGATTTAGTTGAACTTTTGCTAAAAATAAAAAAAGAGAGTAAACTAAATGGAGAAGGTAAATCGTTTAAATTAACATTTTTCTTAATTTTAAATTATTTTAAAATATAACAAGTTATCACTCTGTGCATGTAGCAAGATTGGCAGAGAAAACCTAGTGTTAAAAGACTCAATTCCCTACGCTTTCCCTTTGCTTACCATAGCGAGGAGATAAAAATTATTCATTCCCTCGAGTGGGAATCGAATCCACAACCGTCCTGTTAACAGTGAGACGTTGACGTCAAAACTCCTATTATATTATAATATTATTTATTTAAATATTTAGGCTATACAGACGACTTCATCATTGCTCAAGCAGCTATATTTCTTCTCGGCGGATATGAATCAGTTGGCACGATGTTGATGTTCGCCAGCTGCGAACTAGCATATCATCCGGATAAACAAGTAATTATTTTAAAGTTTCATATGTATACATAAACATTTGGACATTGAATTATTTGAAGTTACGTCGTATGCATACACTCCTGGAGACAAAGCTCGACGGGCCCCACTTTCAAATTAGTAAGTACGCATACCGTCTTAATTACATATTAAACTATTAATCCTCAAAATTTCAACTTTGCTAAAATGTAGGTCAAACGTAGGTCTGGGGGCCCTGGAATCCTAGTCTATTGCTTGCATTTAAACTAAACTAAGACCACGGCCGCACGTTATCCAAAAGACGCGTTCATATACTATAATCATTTTTTATATTACATACCAGCTTTTACAAGAGATTTCAACTGCGTGGTCAAATAGAAATAATTGTTTTGAATCACCTACTTTAAGTGCCCGAAGGGTGCCCAAATTCTAAGCGGTATATCTGAACGACAACTCGATAAATTCAGTATTCAGCGTAAAAATAATCTTGCCAATCGAACCAGTAATTTCTAAAATTAGTGTGTTCAACGAAACAAATTATTCAGCTTTATTATATTAATATGGATTAAATTAAGTTTTAAGATTCATTGTTATTTAACTTTCATAGACACTTTTTACTAAGTTGATTTCTTGAAATTTCCATCTTTAGGAGAAATTATACCAAGAACTGTTGGAAGCTAAGAAATGCAACGTGAGTGATGTATTTGAAGCTCAAACACTCAGTGAGCTGCCTTATCTCGATAGCGTTTTGAAAGGTTGAGTATTTACTTTTAGATGAAACTATTGTACTTACAACATTGAATCTTGGAATGTAGGATGGAATGTTAGAAATTATCATGAACAGAGCGAGATCGTGTTTCATGCGAAAACACCGATTGGCTTTGTATATGATTAGCCTTATATAGAGTATAGTTCTCATTTCTGGACTGGTGCACCTCCGTAACAACTTGGACTATTTAATCGCACACAACGTAGAGACATACGAATCATTGGGGCCCCAACTTTACTTTACTGTTGTATGTTCTCTACTACATATAACACAGGTTCTGATAAAATATTTAACGTAATTCATCTAGTCCAATCTACGTCAGGGCGTCATAAGCCTTGTCTATGTGAAAAAAAAACTTTTTTTTATAGTTGTGTTCTCTCTTTCTGCTAATTGGCAGTTATCTACTTCCACTAGTTGCCACATTTATCAATTATCTTTTTAATGTTATATTTCTTTAGTTATATGTACAAAGAGGAATATATAAAAAGCTTGATGCTAACACTTTCACTTATTATCAACAGAAACACTACGTAAGCACACTGCAATGGGTTGGTTAGACCGTATTGCGGCGTCCGAATATCAAATAGACGACACCCTCACCATAGAAGCGGGTACAGTAGTCTATATCAACAGTATAGGAATACATTACGATCCTAAATATTTCCCCGAACCGAAGAAATTTATGCCGGAGAGATTTTTACCAGAAAATGCAAAAGATATCTATCCTTATTCTTATTTGCCTTTTGGGGATGGACCTAGATTTTGTATCGGTGAGTTTTTATATTTAGAGATCGATAATAATAATTTTGAATTAGTTTAGGTAGATAGAGGAGCTAAGACTAGTGGACAGCGTCAATGTACATTTAAAGAGGCCCCTTAACTGCACACTTAGGTCACAAGTCTTCTTCATCTTCATGTCTTCGCTCTGTTAAAACTTGGACGGATTGTCTTGAGTGTTTAGTTTTACACAACCTTTCAAATATTAATATCCTTTTTTTATTTTTCAGGCAAAAGATTCGGTTTAATGACGGTGAGATTAGCATTAACCTCAGTTATCCTAAATTACAACATAGTTCCACTCCCAAACACACCGAGGCCTGACGATATAAAAATAGATAACCGAGGACTTTTCTACATCCCCGGAGAGCCAGTACCCATAAAGTTTATACCTAGGAATGATTAAATGTTGTATGTGTGTATGTCATTTAATTACATAATAATAAAATGGTTTAATAAATTGGTATACATAATAATAAATTGGTTTTTGACCCATGCAATTTGGGCCCATGATTTTCCGTTTCATTTGTTAACTTTGATAATTTCACGTTGACCTACAATTCGAAAATTGATACACAACACTCGGTGGGCAAGTCTGACTTGACCAGTGACCAGTTTTTTTAATATCGCAATTCAAAGATTGTGCCATTAATATCTTTAATTTTAGAGATAATGTTATAAAATATCACTACAATACGCGAAAACGCATAATTGTATACATGTTTAATAGCAACGGCAAAAACGGGATTTTCCATTTTACGTCTCACTAAACAACGAAACTTCCTAAACATTTTGTCCAAAACTATATCCACCCCTAGGTGTAACATATAATAGAAATAATAATCAATTTAACTTGCGGCAAAGCTAAAATGTACTCAGCGAAATTGAACGCGACCACAAGTTAACACTAGCGCTAGTCGGCGTCGGCAGGGCGCGTCAATCAACGGGCCGCACTATTAAACTTTTAATTACGCATTCCGTACTGTTTAATGAATCGTGAGTGTTACTTTGCTTGTATGGGTTTTTTCATGGAATTTTTATTATGGAATATGTGGCATTGCGTTCGATTCTCACTAGGAGAATGACTTTTTTTATCTTCCTTGTTTTAGTAATAAGACAAAGTGTGTTTTGCGTTCAAAACCACCAATCAGCTCGCATACTGTCGAAATTTGGGGGAAATGGAATGTCTTAATACAAGTTATACTTAGACTACCCTGATACAGTGTGAAGCTAAAAAAATGTACGGTTATTGATTTTTATTTCTATTTTTTTTCCTCCTGTTAAGACTATTTTTTTTTTTGCAGAAGCTACAATTTTTTTTACTTTGATTGTTTTTTTATCACTTTGACTGTTTTCTTTAAGCTAATATGCAATAAAACTACAATATTTATATTTTGTAAAATAAAAAAATTGATTTCTTAAATATTTCAAAGGCTATATGCATATATATACATATAGATATACTAGCGGCTCGCCCACGGCTTCGCCCGCTTAAAATACATGATTACTGATTTAATAAGCACAATCGATTGACAACTATAATGACTTCTAATATGACTTTTTTTTTTGACATTATCGTCAAAGAATTTTTGATTGTTTTAAATAAAAAAA
>JAAIXJ010000817.1:33649-58571 GCA_013403705.1 Heliconius hermathena | reverse complement strand
TGGACATTAGCTCGGGGAAATAGAAAGACAGACAGACAGAAACAAAAAAATAAAATTATTTTTTATTGTATTTGAGTATTATGTAAATAATCACCAATTTTAATACTTTTAAATATTTATTTTACTTTGATAACATTGATAATGTAGCTGGTTTTCATTAGTCTTTTTTTTATTAATATTTTACATTTACTTAGAATTTTTTTCATTTAAATTGGTTACATATTTTCAAAAACAATTTCTTAAATTTATCTAATAAGCATTCGTATAGTTTAAGCGGGCGAAGCCGCGTCCGGGTCCGCTAGTGGTTATATAAATTTATATTCACCATTGTAATAACGATTTGGTATCGATGTTTATATATGTTATATTTAGCCAAATATTTCGCAAGTCAATTAAGTAGTTGGCCTATTATGGAATAGATGACATTGAGGGGCACAAGCGTGCGACTATAAGCGCGACAGATTGTGGGTTCGATTCTCACTGAAAAAAAATGAAGTATTTTAAACTCTCAAAACAAACGTTCTGGTATCAAGGCAAAGCGCGGCGTTGAATTCCACCTCTCAACACGCAATGCCTAAAGAAATCGGCAGAAAAGGAAGAAGGGAAGTGTCTTAATGCTAGATTCCTAGATTCCCTCTGCCTAATCTACTATATGCGGAATGTACCGTGAATTTAAGAAGGCTACATTTATGATTGCTATATTCTTCAAAACACAAACAAACACAAATTATTATCTCAATATGATTCTTAATTTATGAAAAATCTGTGGATATGAACCTCTGGATGTGGAGGTCGTCGTGGCGCAGGGGCATATAGTATGACTGTAAAGCATCGCTTGTGGGTTCGATCCCTACTGGAGGCAATGAAATATTTATTACAACTCTTATTTTAATTTCTTCGCTCTGGTGTCATAAAAAAATCAGTGGAAAAAAAAATCAGTGGGCATCGGAGAACTGCTTCCCTGCTGTATCCGGGATACAGCGTAAAGGTGATTTTTAATAGACATGAATGATAATCTCCTTTTCTTGTAGTTGGTTAAAAGAAATTAATCTATTATACGTCTTTAACCTCTGAACTATATTCCATGTAACTCACATTAAGCTTCCGGTAAATTAAGCTTGAGTTTGAACTTTGTAATCTATTAATAGCATAGTTCAGCTATGTGCAAACCTGGTTACTTCATCGACCTAAATGTAATATTATCAGAAGGTCACAAGAAAATGGTCAAAGTCTACTTAAATCATAGTTTTTTAGAAACCACCTCTCGGAAATAGTACAATCGTTCTGACCACGAAGCCGTCCGTCATATATTAATTAATGGTCAGAATCAAAATATTCTTTATTCACTTAGACGGTTACAACAACTTTTACATCTTCAAGATAAATAAAAATGTCAGTAATGTCAGTCAAACAGGGAGCTGCTACCGACTGGGAAGGCATTTCTGAGAGAGCGAACAAGAAACTCAACAGTTACTCGTTTTAAAATAAAATTTACAATATATATTTATCCATCATAAGCTTCTCGAGTTAACATGAACACGTACTATTAGTAGTGTTGAATTAAATAGTACCTATGCATGCATTTCTAGATATATAAATATATATTTTTTTAACTATTGTTTGACAGTAAAGAATGCTGCTTTCTGCGTAAGTATGGATTATTTTCATTTTCTTGCTTTGGACAAAACATAACACGGCGTTAAGTTCCGTTACTCAAAATGCATTTTTTTGGAAAGTAGGAAGCGGAGTGTTCCTCTTATGTTCCCTTATCTACCCTACTATGAGAAAAAAAGTTGAAGCTGCGGAGCTGCTATTAGACTTAAATTAACCTTCTCCAATTAGTACCATAAAATACAGACAAATGTAGTGTAGTAATTAAACAAATGTATTTCAATTAGCTTTGTAACATTTCAAAGACCTCCTGATGACCTGATTAACAGTCTCGTTCTCGTTACTATTCAATTGTTTCAATACTACTCTAGTCCATTTAACGATGTCAGTAAAAGGTATTTAATGGATTAATTTTTGTTTTAGTTCTTTAATTTAAGATATACTAAACTTTTAAAACAATGCATCTTCTCGCTTTTTCCTATCTAGCAAGGTAGAGCGAACCTAGTGTTAACACGCTCCATTTCCCAAGTTTCGAGGCACTTCGTGCTGAGTGGCGAAACTCAACGCCAGGCTGTGCCATAGTGGTAAAATGAAAACAATTAATTTGCCGTGTGATCCCGGCCTTAATAGGGTCGGAATAGGGTCATCCTGGTACTGGTGGTGTTGTAAGAGGCGACCAAAGTACGTGTGGTAGAGTCACGTCGCCAGCAATGGCAACGCGCATGGGCAGACTCGACCGGATCATTACCACCCCGGCATTTAAAACCGGCGTAAAGTAGTGGCTTTATGCCACTGCGTTTCGAATCAGTTAATGCCGGGCTCCGGCGCCCAACCCACCTTACAGGCAGGCAACGCACCTGTAGCTCCTCTGGTGTTGCACAGGGTCGTGGGCGACGGTAGTCACTTACCATTAGGTGACCTGAACGCTCGTTTGCCTTGTCTTTTCCATAAAAAAAACAATTCATTTTACCCACTCGGATTTTCGATTCCCAGTGCACCGATTGCAATTCGCCACCGCCGCTATTATATTTGTTTTAAATATACAGAAATAAGTAAAATTTGTATTAATCTATGATATAAATTATCAGGAATCATCTTAAAAGCCGTTCAAGGAATTCTAAGTGAAAATAAAACCTTACTTACTGCAAGTGATGAAACATAACAACAAAGTCAGTATCCAATGTAATTAATCACATATCCTGTACCGAAATTGTAACGCTCAACGTAGGTAGGGATATATTTTCCCGAATCAAAACGACAGTGTGGACTTTAAAGATATCTCTACCATGAAGATAAATAATACTTTGTTAGTGTTCGCTAATTAATTGTTCAAGTTTAAATATCTATCGTTAAATTCGTTGTTATATTCATTTTATCACTCGTGTTGTTTTAAAATGGGGACAGACTCTACAATTGCGAATTTTGCGTTTTAGGTAATTTAATCTGTTTTCTTTTTTAAGGCACTCCGTTTCCATTTAGGACTTAAGTTCTCCACTTTCCGCCAAATTCTGGAGGCATTGCGTGTTGAGTGGCGAAACTCAACACCGCGCTTTATATCGTTGCCAGAGCGAGGAAATTAAAATAATAAATATTTTATTCCCCCTAGCAGGAATCGAACCCCACAATCGTCCTGTTTACAGTCACACTCGAAAACTTTTTTTTATATTGTAGCCAACGTATACTATTTTTTTAAATATACATATATTTTTTAATAAAACGTCTTATATCCTTTCTTATAAATTATAATAGTCGTTCGGTGATAGTTTTGTTGCGTAGTTTTGGCGTAAAAGCATAATACACAAACTTACAAATTCAACGGTATTCCCATTAACAATATAGGTATAATAAACATGTACTGTTTATTTGAATAAAGAATATTTTGAATTTGAATTTGAGAATTATCAGGAATCATCTTAAAAGCCGTTCAAGGAATTCTAAGTGAATATGAAACCTTACTGCAAGTGATGAAACATGACAACAAAGTCAGTGTCCAATGTAATTAATCAACTATTCTGTACTGAAATTGTAACGCTCAACGTAGGTAGGGATATATTTTCCCGAATCAAAACGACATTGTGGACTTTAAAGATATCTCTACCATGAAGATAAATAATCCTTCGTTAGTGTTCGCTACTGTAATTGGTCAAGTTTAAATATCTATCGTTAAATACCTTGTTATATATTATTCGACATACTTCTTGGCACACTTCGAGCAGTCAATATTTCATCTACAGCTATAAGCTGGTTTCGTTCTTACCTCTTCGGGCACCGGCAATGTGTTAAAGCCAACGATATCACATCGACCTGGCTTGATCTTACTGCTGGCGTTCCCCAAGGCGGTGTTCTTTCCCCTCTTCTTTTTTCTATCTTCATTAACAATATGCTTGATCTTACTGCTGGCGTTCCCCAAGGCGGCGTTCTTTCTCCTCTTCTTTTTTCTATCTTCATTAACTATATTTCTAGAGTCATTTCTTCTCCTTTCCATCTGTATGCAGATGATTTGCAACTTTACCGTCATAGTAGCTTACATGGATTGCCTGAAGCCATCGAAATGTTAAATAATGATCTTGATGCGATTCGAACTTGGGCCGACTCTTTTGGTCTATTAATTAATCCAATAAAATCTCAGAGTATTA
This sequence comes from Heliconius hermathena, assembly GCA_013403705.1. Lineage (NCBI taxonomy): Eukaryota > Metazoa > Arthropoda > Insecta > Lepidoptera > Nymphalidae > Heliconius > Heliconius hermathena. Next base: position 54,324 of record JAAIXJ010000817.1, on the reverse strand, counting down.
TCATAGGCAGTAATAGACTGAGATATAAAATTAACTGGGATTCTTTACCTGCGATACGCTACTCAGGAGTGCCGATTTCCTATTGTAGCGAAGTTAGGAATTTAGGACTTATTCTTGATTGCAACATGTCTTGTGCGACTGAGGAGCTACTTAACAAATTAGAACGTCTTCAAAATCTCGCATTACGCTTTATTTATGGCTTACGTAAGTATGATCATGTATCTCAGTTTCGAACTCAGCTTAAGTGGCTCCCAATCCGACTTCGCCGTGATATGCACATCCTTACCTTACTTTTTAAAATCCTTAACTACAAGAATTTTCCTACATACCTGCGCTCCCGCTTCAACGTTCTTCCTCCTCCCGCACGCTCTAGGCGGTCGTGTGTCGTCCCGGCGCTTGACATACCTATGAGCAACACCAAATTCTTGCAGAACTCCTGCGTATATGCCGCATCCCTTTGGAACCAACTCCCTAACTCTATCCAGAGAACCTCTTCCCTAAAGTCCTTTAAATCCCAATTAAAAAATCATTTACTTGCTACTGAGAACAATTAGTTTATATTCGAACAGAGTTTCAATATATTGCAACTTCATTTCTTTCATTTTTCTTTTCTTTTAACCTATTTAAATTATATGTATTCATATAGTATATGTGTTTATGTATATATATATTTATTTAATAGTATATATGTTTATGTAGTTTATATATATATAATTGTACATATGTATTTATATTTGTGAATATGATGTTTCTTCTATTAGTATATTTTGTTTCTAATTTTTTTTTTTTACTGTTAATTGCATTACTCTCCCCGCTGTTTTGATAGATATCCACTTCCACTGGTTGGCTGGAAGAGATTTCTTTTAGAAATAAGCCCACCCTTATCAACCAACTTTACATTTTATATTACTGTATGTTTTGTTTGATGCAATAAAGAATATACTTATATAAATTATTTTTGGGACGCAGATACTATACTATGAGAACTTTTCCACGCAAGATTTACATGCATTTTTAAATCTTGCGTGAAAATAATTGGACCGATGTTATTACTCGTGGACACAACAATAACCAGAGTGATGCCTAACAAATACTTATTTTCGGCGGTCGGTCACTACTTAATAAACTTTCGTGTTATTTCTGTAGAACAGTGCTGTGGTGGTGCGCGGGGCTGGCGCTGTTACACTGCGCGGCGTTTAGCCTCGTGCCCGAGTCGCCCTCCTTCCTGGCAGCCAGCGGCAAGCCCAAGGTCGGTTACAAAAATGTTGAATGATGCTGGATTCAAACCCGCGCCTCTTGGAAAACGATCAACGTATGATTTTTAGATAGAGTGGACCTATAATCGAAACAATATATTATTTTATTGACATTTTTAAATGTTGATGAGTTTTATAGACGTACAGTGCTACATATCTCTCTTCTTCTTAGAGTCTTAATATTCTTAAAGTAATATTTTTTTTAATGTAACATATTAATATTATTGGAAGCCGTCGTGATGAAATACAATCATTGCTTTGACAGTGAGCATTAATAATGTATCAAGTATATTAACACCCTTCTCCCTCCCCCTTCCCCGCAGGAAGCGCGCGAGGCCCTGGCGTGGTTCCGCGGCCTCTCCGTCACTGACCCCGCCCTGGAGTCAGAGTTCTCCGTGCTGCCTCCCGCAGAGGAGGCGCAATCTTCCTGGGGCCTCGCTAAGGAGATGCGTAAGTTACTATATACAATACTGTGTGATGGGAGCGTAGTAGTGTTCCCTTAGTATCAACATGGCTATGGAGTCGAGCTCCTAGGGCTCTGCTGATAGGGCGGCAGATTTTGTGGGGACTGTGGTAGTGGTGGTGGTTTTTGTTACCTCATAAAAATGAAAAAGATGCTTACAGGTAGAACGAAGTCTACGACACATTTCCTATGCCTAAAAGAGCACAAAAAACTCTTATATTCCAAAGTAAAACAACTACTTTGGCGCCCTACAAATTTTATCACAGAAATTGAGATAGAATAGAAAATTTCAAAAAATACACGATCAACGATATTTTTGGATTATATCCAATATAAATTCAAGATATTGATATAATATTGATGATATTGATATAAAATAATGTAGAAACTGACAATTTAATTTATGAGTTAAGAAGAGACGATTTATTATCATAATCAGATTCATTCAACTATGTAAAGATACAAGATATTTGTTGTTAAGAACCAGAGTTGGTGATTATTAAATGTCAGGAAACTGTTTTAGGATACCCTCTACGAGTCCATCCTCGTTATCTCTAACATCTCTCCAAGTTCTTCCGTAATGTAAATTTTACATTTATTCTTTAATAGTTTTATTTTCATTTTATTTAAAATTGTCAATTCGATTTGAATTCCATTTGAGCGTCGGTCGACCAAGAATGCCTGATAACTGCCAAAAATATGTGTATTCTACCATTGTGTAGTTCAATATAATCAGAAGCGATGTATTGATCACGACTTTATAATTATATTAGTGATACAGCGCTTTGTTCACACGACGCTGACGTGTTGAATTAAATAGTAATAATGCAGTTCGAGGGAAATCCCTTTTCAATTTACGCTCATTTAATAATATATTTCTATATATGTCGCGGCGCAATGGGACGGTATCCGACTATAAATGAGAAAGTTGTGAGTTTGATTCTCGCTCGGGGTGGGATTTTCGTTTCTCCGCTCTAGTAGACGAAGCGCGGCGTTAATTCTGCCTCTTACAATGAACTGCTATTCACTGATGTTGTATCGACCAATTTGTTTCTCTTTTCTTTAAAAAGAAGATCGATAAAAACAAAAATCGTAGCAACGCTGTTCTTATTGATATAACGAAACACAAACAACACGTCAGATGAGAATGAACATTAGAGGATGCAATTTACAGAGTAGTCTTGTTGACATTTTTCTTAATCAAGTTATTTTTTAATCATCTCTAATAATAAAAATATTTTTAAAAGTTTATTTCTGTCTCTACTTTCAAACATTACTCACTCAAATGCAAAGCTTGAATGGAGGAACTTAATTTCGCGCCTTTCCCTTTCGCGTTGCTATGAGCGAGGAAATGATTTTTTTTTCTTACTTAATACAAGATCTATATACTTAAAAATTCTTATCATAGATTTGTTTCTACAATTTAGTATCTGACCCACAAAGACGTCGCGCATTCACTATAGGCGTAATAGCGGTGATCGGGCAAGAAGCGTGCGGCGTACTCGCCATATTGCAGTACGCTGAACGAGTCTTTGTGCTAGCAAGGGACACCACCTTAGTGACCCCAGTGACTCCAGTGAGTGTAGTGACTCCAGTGAGTGTAGTGACCCCGATAGTGCCCGGAGAGTTAGTGTCGCCGGCGCGCCACGCGTTAATACTGGGCGCGGTGCAGCTCGTCATGTCAGTGCTGTCGCTGTATCTGGTGGAGCGAGTTGGACGAAGGGTAAGAAATTACTTTTACATGTACATATCTACTTGTTATCTTTTTATATATCTGGCGGCTCTTTATATATCTAATTCATAAAAAAGAAAGACGTCCTAAAGAAATTTAATCTCATACCGGGCTGTAAGCCGGAATTTAAGTAAGAGTAATATAAGTGACTTTATAAGTGGTTACATGTTTATTAAAAACAAATACATGAAGATAATTTTTGAGGTAAAATATAATAAAAAAGTAGTTTAGCGGTCAACCTCCGTCATCACCTCGGTCTGTGACCGAAAGCATGTAATCTTTATGTGAACATTAGTTACGCAGTTAATTTAAACTAAATACTAATATGCATATTACGCGCACTCCTGATTGTATTTAAAATCGTGTAATATGCGGTGTCCTTTTGTAACGCTTAAAGAAATAAAGGGACCATTAATGACGTATTAGAAGTTAAGCGTCGAAAATAAAAATCGTTTCACGGTTAGAGTAGAGTGAAGAGAAAACTAAAACTCTATATGAATTAATGCTATAAATTTTAAGCAGCCAATGAAAAACTTGAAACTTATGTCTTCTGTTTAGTCGCCAATCAAGAATGTGTGCTTCTGGGGTGAAACATGTTTTAATACAACCCTCAGAAGAACTTAAGTTTCATTGAGAGCGAGGCAGACTTCACGCCAAGACACCGTATAAATAAATACACCGCCCTGCATAGGGCGTAGATTCGGCGTCGTATGGAGTACTTTTCTCATCTCTGGGCTAGTGCACCCCAGTATCAACTTGAACCATTTGATTGCATATTAGAAAAATAGAAGAGCCGAAAGGGGGACCCAAAAAACTCTGAAAGGCTATACACTTTGGCTTAGCGTAGAGACGTCTTTTTACTATGCGTTCTCTACCTTATTTATCATGGGGGGTATTCTGGGGAACTGTTGGACTTCTTACCTGCCTTCAAATTTTCTAACCGCACGTCGCACGTCACGGTCACAAGCTCAAATATCAAACACCCTATCTGAATATATGGCGTTCCACTACTGTGTGGTTCCGTAGGGACTTCCTTCTTCCTTCATTCTACGCCACGCATCTGTGGAATAATCTACCTGGGGTAGAGTTTCCAAGTAGTTTCCGAGTCAATACGACATCAGCTTGTTGGCGCTGTGTAAATACCGTTTTAGAATAGCAGCAGCATCTGGTCGTATGGGCGTTGGAAAAGGTTAAGGGAATATAGCCAGCAGGAGGTACATAGCGACATCTAGGAAACCACCATAACGGCTCTTAAAATTAAAGTAATTTTTTTCAAACAGGCGGATGATAAAGGGCTGATGATGATGGTATTTTCGGAACTGAGCACAGTGCTTCAACTAGATTAGAACGATTATGAATATATAATATACTAACATGTACACGTGACGTGTGACGTACAGCCGCTGCTGGTGTCGTGCGCGGCGCTGACGGGCGCGGCGCTGGCGGTGGCGGCGTGGGGCGCGAGCGGGAGCGCGGCGGCAGGGGCGGGGGCGGGCGCGAGTGTGGTCGTGCCCGCCGCCATCAGCGTGGCCGTGGCGGCAGATGCGGCGGGGCTGCAGCCCGCGCCCTACGCGCTGCTCGCCGACATGTTCCACTACCAGGTAAATATATTAGTTCAATTATCGGTATATAGGTTAGGTATTTAAAACCGGCGTTAAGAAGTGGCTTTATGCCACTGCGTTTCGCATCAGGTAATGCCGGGCTCCGGCGCCCAACCCACCTTAAAGGCCGGCAACGCACCTGTAGCTCCTCTGGTGTTGCACGGGGTCGTGGGCGGCGGTAATCACTTACCATCAGGTGACCCGAACGCTCGTTTGCCTTGTCTTTTCCATAAAAAAAAAAATAGGTTTTTAACTATCAACTATTGTGCTATTTTATGGATTTCTACGATTTGTAGGTAGAGTAATCTAAGTAATGTAAGTAGAAAAAAATGAATATTTTTGATAATGATAATAACGACGCCAGTTGGCCACAACTGGCCTTATTATTATCATATTATCAAAGTAAGCAAGGGCACTCGGTGTGACTACGGTGTGATAAAACCGACTGGTTGTGGGTTCGATCCCCACTCGAGGAGATGAAATGATTTATTTAAATTTATATTTCCATTTCTTCGTACTTGTGTCGAGGCAAAGCGCGGCGTTGAGTTTCGCCATTTGATTTTCAGTGCCTCTAGAATTCGGTGGAAAGTGGGGAACGGAGTTTCCTAACGCTAGGTTTCTTCTGCCCCCTATTTAAAATGTGGAAAGACGTGTAACTCGACTAAATATATTAGACATGGCTGATTTTCAAATGTACACGTAACCGTGAACTGTCTGCGTCCAGTACCGCAGCTGCGCTCTGATGCTGGCGACGCTGGGCGCGTGCGCCGGCAACGCGCTGGAGGTGGGCGTGTTCCCGCTGGCGGCGGCGGCGGGCCTGCACGTGGCGCTGGCGCTGGCGGCGGCGCTCACGCTGCTGTACGCCGCCTTCGCGGCGCTCGCGGTGCCCGAAACGCGCGGTAAAACGCCGCAGCAGATATACCTCGCCGTGGGGCCGCCGCGCCACGACGGGCCCGACGAGTGCTGCGTGTCCAGACTGTGAGGGCGCCGTGCCCACGATAGTATAACTAGTGAAGTCATAATCTATTAGAGGTTTAACATCTCTTAAAAATATCATTAGTAACAATATAATATAAATATGTATTAAAAAATATTATAATACAAATGTATATGAAATTATTAAAAATCTTAAATATTGTGAAAATTATTATTTTGAATCTCTCCTTTTTCTCTGTCCACGTCCTTCTTCGTACGGGACGGAGCTCGTGAGTGACCGTAACGGGCCACACGAACGTTGCCATACATTTTTGTGTTGACAATATCACAGGAATTACGCTAAGTTTACGCATAAGTAAATAAATATCTAAATATAATAAATATCTACATAAAAATAAGCTTCCAGCACACTAAATTACTTTCAAAGTAAGTAAAAAAATTGTTTGTTATCTTACTACATACCTGTACCCTCCTTTACACTATCCTTTACAATCCCATCACACCTTAGTACCTCAAAGAACGGTTTAAGCTCTTGAGGTCGAACACTCTTCACTCCCAGCAGCTCTGTTCCCGTAACAATAATCTCCTTGAAATGTCTCTATCCCGCTCGAAATGTTATGGAGACTCTTTTACTATTAAACTGTACATAAAATCTCTGGAATGCTCTACCCTCTGTAGTATTAGGCGTTCGCAGAAAGTACTATCCAGAACAGTACTTTTAGTCTGACCATATTGTGTATGTTATCTGTATATGTATATGTTTATATGTATATGTATGTATGTTTGTATTGTTTATTTCTATGTATGTAAATTCATGTATATGTTTATTTGTACATAATTTAAAATTATTTTATATATCTTTAAGTTCGTGATTAGGACTTATACTTTTTGCACCTTTTTGCCTTTTCTTTCTTATATATTTTCTTTTGTACTTTGAAAGCCGCCACTGCACATATTTTATTAGCTATTATGTATGTATTCTCTGATGATTTGTTATTTTAAGTCCAATAAAATTAAGATTAAAATAAATATGCAGCATGACTATCAAATATTAGCAACGCAATGAAGTAGCGCGGTGTTTATACGCGGTCGCCATGGCAACAGCCGAGCGACGTCGATACTCTACGACAGAGCAACACCTACAACACGAGACAGCAGTGCAGCGATAAAGTGCAAGACAGTGTCCGGCGGCTGTCCCTGATGAAGCAGTTGCAGCAAAGCGTGAAGTAGACGTACTCGTATGTGGATCCAGGTACCACTTATACCTCTTGTGAATAAGTTTTAATTTTTTTTTCGGGGATAGAATAAGGAAAGTGTCATTATTCCCGTATAGCTAAAATATTACAATTTAATACTATCAAACACGTATTTCTTAAGTATTTATTCTAATAAACTTTAATAAATAATAGTTATCGACTTTCCGCTGAACTATCGAGACTTTGCATATTAAGTGGCGGAACTCAACGCCGATTTTATTGTGTAACCAGAGCGAGGAAATAAACTCATTCTACCTAGTGAAAATCGCACCCACAACCGTCGCGCTTATAGTGAGACTCTGTGTATATCTCAAGGAAATAATATCTATTAATAAATAAATATATAATATTTCCTTAATATTTCTTATAGCAATGGGTCTCCTGGACAAGCTCTCAGCGTGGGTGTCAGGCGGAGGTACGCAGGCCACCGTGCTGGTGCTGGGGCTGGACGCCAGTGGGAAGAGCTCGCTGCTCAACGCTCTGCGCCCGCCCGACCAGCGCGTCCCCGTCGCCGTGCCCACGGTGGGACAGCAGCGGGACTACTTTCAAAGTTACTCCTATTTGTTGACTATTATTAATATTCTTTATTGTACTAAAATATACATAAGAAAACAACAATAAAACATTTAGTTCACAAAGGTGGACTTATCTCTATAAGAGATCTCTTCCAGCCAACCAATGGAAGTGGATGAGTAACAAGTACTATATGTATATAGATAATTATGTAGAAAGATTCTTCAGATCAAATTAAATCGAAAACACTTTATTGCATAAAGAAAATAAATAAATTCAATAAAATTAGTAATTTTAGCACAGTGCAAAGGCGGCCTTATCACTATAAGTGATCTCTTACAGGCAACCTTTTATTTATAAAAACTAATAGTAAAAGAAAAGAAAGTAAAAGAGAACATTGTTGGCGGATAACTTTGCATAAAGATATTTTTGTTATTTATTATATTAAATATATATCAAATACACTATTCTTACATAAATAGATACATACATACTACATAAACACATAAATACATACTGTTCAGGCCCAACGCCTGTTATAATTTAATAGCAACAATTTTTAAATCACACATATGCTCATAGGTGATATAAATCATGTATTCTATTTTGTCTTGCAATTATCCTATCATAGCATTGTAATATTAATATTCTTTCTTGTTTAAGAGAGAATTACACGTGTCCACACCAAAATTTGCTGTTTCAGTCCAAGAAGTCAACCTGATAGAGAAAGAATTCACTACACACANTAATACATTCATTAAAATTTGCACTTATTTAAAGTATAAAGATTGTATGAAGATATTTTTGTTATTTATTGTAACAAATATACATAAACTATTCATACATAAATACATACATAGATATCATATATACATTTATATAGAGATACATATATAGACTTACATATATGCACAAAACAGATACAATGACTATGATAGATAGATAACAGTCTTTAAGACGACTAGATACAGCGTGAAACTGACAAAAAAAAAGGGAGAGAGATTATTGAGGTAGTATTGTTAAGGTCACAAAAAGTATAGACAATGGGTAGTAGAACATGTTTTATAATCAAGTACCTATTTGTACTATAAAAATCTGTAACAATTGTAAACAATAACTGAATTAAGATATTTTTATGAGTGGCATCAGAGGTGGTTAATTAAATAAGTATTATTTACGTATGTACTTGGAAAGTGATATTTTGTATGAGTCGGACTCAATACCGAGAGTTCCGTACCAATTTCAGAATTGTATGTCAACGGGAAGTACAATTTATAAAAGTTAAAAACTTAAGCTTGCGAACACATGTACTCATTTTGTATGAAATTAATTAATTAACAATTATATGTTTATGATGATTTTTTTCTATGAAACATCTATTAATTTTCACTTCATCCATTTTTACCTTTATCTGTATGGTTGTTGGGTGTAGTAGTTTGATAACGCGGCGATTCATAACAAAATGCCGAAAAAGGAAGCATAAATACTCGTACTTTTTGATTGAGTTGAATTAGAAGCATGATTTGTCTGTGCTCCAAGGAACCATAGACAAGAATATATAATATTAATTTTAGATCATACATCCACGCGATCTCGAGATAAATGCTTTTGCGAAACAGACATCAAAGTAATCCGCAATAAGTGCGGAACCCTAAAAAGATGATTTTATCGTTCCAGCTTCACGCTGTATCCCGCACACAGCAGAGGAACCTAGTATTAAAACACTCGATTCTCCACTTTCCGCCGAATTCTGGAGGCATTGCGTGTTGAGTTGCGGTACTCAACGCCGTGCTTTGCCGGATGCCGATACCGGAGTGAGAAAATGAAAATATAAAATTTAATCGTTCCGTTTCGTTTGGACAATATGTAATGTATGTATCCTGGCAGGCGGCGGCGTGTCGTTCAACGCGTGGGACGTGTCGGGCGCGTCCCGCATGCGCGCGCTGTGGGAGCGCCACTACCGGCACGCGCACGCCGTCATCTTCGTGGTGGACTCCGCTGACCACCTGCGGCTAGGTACGGCGGCTACCTACGGGAGTATATTAACTTAAATTGTTTTATTATTATCATTTTGTTTTATTTACTTTAAAAAGTCGTTATTTACTGATAGGACACTTAAATTCTATTTAAGGGCTCTTAGGGCTAGATTATAAGAACAAAACACTTTGTTAAGAAAAGGATAAATATTTTAATATGCCTTTTCTACACTTTCTTTATAATTATATATATAGAGTAGCCAAATTTATAATATATAAAAAATATAAGCTTAAATACACAATGTATGTAGGGTATTATGTACTGATGATGTTCTCGCAATATTGCTACAAATAGAATGTCTATATACTCGTATGTTCATACTGTGCAGTGGTGGCGCGCGAGGAGCTGGAGCTGCTGCTGGCGCACCCCGACATGAGCGGGCGGCGCGTGCCGCTGCTGGTGCTCGCCAACAAGAGCGACGCGCCGCACGCGCTCGCCGCCACACACGTCGCCGCAGGTACATGCACACACACACGCACATGCACACGCACACGGTGTGTCCGTCTCTCTAGAGCATTGGTTCCCAACCAGTGGTCCGCGGACCACCAGTGGTCCGCAGAAATCTAAATATGGTCCGCGAACGATTTTAATATTATGACTGGGAATGGCGAGGCGAAGTTTCTATTTAATTATCACACTTAATTTATATTATACCTACATGCACAGTGGTCCCTGCTACCAAGGATAAAAGTGGTTCTTGATCAAGAAAAGGTTGGGAACCCCTGCTCTAGAGTGTGTATGACTCGCGAGACCGACTCGTACTTGACTAGTTTTTTTAAATTATATATTTATTTAATTATTATTATTTTTAAGAGGCCGGTCGTGGCGCAGGGGCACAAAGTGCGACTGTAAAACCGACTTGTTGTGGGTTCGATCCCACTCGAGGAGTTGAAATATTTACTTAAATTTATATTTCCACTTCTTAGTTCTGGTGTTGAGGAAAAGTGCGGCGTTGAGTTCTGCCACAAACACGCAATGCCTCCAGAATTCGGCAGAAAGTGGGGAAAAGAGTGACTTAACACTAGGTTCCCCCTACCTACCCTGCTGTGTGCGGGTTGCAGCGTTAAGCTGATTTATTTTTAAAAGTAAAAGCATTATTATTAAATACTGGGATAGCTCATTCTGTTGTTGATTTTAATATTGTGGTATAGTTGTCCTTTATATGAATATATAATCTAGTATGCAATGCAATAATATATTTGTATACAATCTTTAAACAATTTGGCAAAAAACGAAAAATAGTTGTGTGGATATTTTTTGAAAAATAACAGATATATTACAAGAGAGCTACTGATGTGTTCCTTAGCTCTAGGCCTGGAGCGCATCGCGGACAAGCCGTGGCACATCTGCTCGTGCAGCGCGCGCTCCGGCGCCGGCGTGCCCGACGGCGTGGCGTGGCTCGCGCGGCAGCTGCGCGAGCGCACCTAGCTGCTGACTCTACTTTTGTTGCATTGGAATGTGATTTGTTGAACAAATAAATATTTTAAATCAATGTTTTCATGTCAATCTATTTGTGTTTTCTTTTGAATTTTCTATTTCAGAAGTAATCATTAAATGGTAATAACTGATACAATTTTTGCAATTTATTACTACTCGTGTTTAAAAAAATATCTATAGATTATGTTTTAATTTAGACGTAATGTTTTCTGCATTAGGTTAATAATAAAATTGTAAAGGGTATCTCTTTCTCGACTAAAAAAAGGAGATTATCAGAGAATTCGGTTTATATCTTTATATTCGATTCGAAATATAATGGTGTAAACCTTTATATATATACATATATATATATATATATATATATATATATATATATATATATATATATATATATATATGATATCTATTTACGCTTCCAACCATGGATGCTAAATGTCGTAAATGTACAATGTGTACTTTTGTATATTTGTATCTCTCAAATTATCTTTTTGTCTAATAATTTCTCTTCTTAAATTTTATTTCATCTATCACTTTACTTCATCTATGATAAATAAAAAATGTCACATTTATACGTAACTAGTACTTACAGTACTAGTAATATCATGTATATTAATAAAATCCTGACAATATCTAGGAAAGTAACAAATTAANATATATATATATATACATCACTCACATAGTGAATAGTAAGAAAGGTAGGAAGAGACCTTGAAAATTTACTTTTCGAAAACATTGTATCGATGATACAGGAGGAAGGTCACATAAAAGAGAGGAGGACCTTCCGGTTAGGTTGATGAAGAAAAAGATAAAGTTTAAGCATACAAAAACATCAAAAGGTAAAGCCGTTGTTTCGTTACAGTGTAATGACATGTTGTGTGTGCCCCCGGCGCTATGTAAGCATTCCTAGCAATAAATGAAGATGATTTAGTTTCCGCCCAAAGACCCTAATATTGATATATACCTTGACGGCTATATACAATTCTGATGAAGCTCAGGTACAACTTGAAGCTGCAAACGACTATAATTTAAAATGTAAAAGCAACAAGTTAAAATATTCCTTGATACTAAATTAAAAAATCGAAAGCAATAAGAATAAAGATATTTTTAAATTGCAGTTTCAAGCATTTTTGAGGCCAGTCGTGGTGTAGGTGCGCAAAGTGTGACTGTAAACATGACTGGTTGTGGGTTCGATCACCACTCGAGGAAATGAAATATTTATTTATTAAATGTATATTTTCATCCTTTCGCTCTGGTGTCGAGACAAACACGCAACTAAACACGCAATGCGTCCAGAATTTGGCGGAAAATGGGGAATGGAGTGTCTAAACACTAGATTCCCTCTGCCTACTCTCCTGTCTCGTGGAATACAGCGTGAAGCTGATTTAGTTTGAATTTAATGTTGAACTATATAAACGAAAAATATTACCCGTGAAAACGTGCCTCTTGGTAACTGTCCAAGCGCTCTGCAGAGAACTTAACAACAACAAGCAACAAGCCTATAACAATCGACTTAGCTTGATGAGAATGTATGGCTAAAAGCTCTGACGACTAGTCAGAGGTTTTAGACGGTTTCCAAGAGGCGTGGCCTTAAATCCCGCTAAGTTTTTTTTATGTTTTAGGTATTTTTCTTTCTTTAGTGCAGAATAAAACTTTTAAAACGTTAAAAATAGATATATATTTATCATATACATTTATTATGTATTGAAAAGCCGTCATGGTGTAATGGTACTACGTCTGTCTATACCCGCGATGGTTATGTGTTTGATTCCCCGTCAGGGGAATAAATTGTTTCATTTTATTTTCCTAACGCAACATGACTTGAGTTCCGCTACTAAACATACAACGTCTCGAATCAAAAGAAACCTTAGTACTAAGTTCCCTCCTAATGTATGAAGAATACAGCGTGAAGCTAAAAATATTATTTTAATTCCGTTCAAAATGACAACGTCGTAGAATTTAAGCTCGTATCGTTCTTGTCCTTTATTCAAATAAGCTGTACGATAACAAGTCGAAGTCGTTAGCAGTTAGCACCTTGTTGGTTAAAACATTTGGCGGGAGAGGATGCTCTTTACTCAATTATTTTATAATCGAAATACACACACAGTAAAATAAGAATATTTTTATATATTACAGTTCAATTGAATGTAAAAGTTTCTCAAAAAGAAACTTACAGCATTGTTTAGTGTACTATAATACAATACAACGGGCACGCGCGCAACATTTACATTTTTTTTTGTTTATATAAATTTAGATTTTATCGCAGCATTCAGCAAATAAACTCAGTGTGAGTTTACTTTGACGAGATATATGTATATAAATGTTGTAAATATGCGCGTCCGTCCGCCTCTGGGCAAAATAACAAAGAAAGCGGCCGTGAAAAGTGGGAATGTTGCGATATTTTACGAATAACCGACCGATAATCTTTTATGGTGTAATATTGTGCCGGGATGTAGCGGCTGCTGCAGCGCGTCGAGGAAATAGTGAATTTACTTTTAGTTGCAGGGGCTAAAAAATAATGTTTCTATGTATATATCTTCAACCTTGTATCGAACGATCATTTCGCGAACTTCGATGCGGCAATTGGATCTCTAGTTATTTAGAAGTTACCACCCTTATCATTACTGTGGTTTTCTTTAATTGTATGCAGAGACATGTACATTATACTATAGGTGACATCGTTCACTCTCCGTCTTCTGTCTTCTGTACTTATTTAAATCATTTGATTTGTTTAGTCTTTTCTCTGAACCACCTCTTATAACTAATTCATCGACAACTTGTATATATAATATTTCTATTCGGACTTAGAAGAGGCAAATGTTTTTTAAAAATAGTCATAAATTCACATTAAGGTAACATGTTCACATCACAGGTGCTATCATCTTCTTCGAAAACAGTCTCAGTAGATCATCTAGTTAAATGTCAATATGTTATAACTTTGTTTTTAACATGTATCGCCGGATACAATTGTTTAAGCGAAGGATACCCTTTATTTAAAAAAAAAACGACACACGTCTTTTGAAGTGCTTAATACTATTTAATACATATTATTACTCATCATCTCTTTTTTATTTTGAATATTGGAATAGATTCCGTTACTTATCTAGGCATGATGAAACATAATAAAATAGTTCTTGCCTGGTTCAACTCCCACTCTGGGAGTTGAACCAGGCACAGGACTCTGGTAACGAGGCAAAGGGCAGCGTTGAGCTCCGCCTCCCAACACGCAATGCCTCGAGAATTTGATGTTAAAGGGAGAATGGAAGTGTCTTAAAGGGAAATGTCTTACCACTAGGCTACCATGTTCCCTGTGCCTACCTTGCTATATACTTGCTATATACAGAAGCTATCCCGCTGCGCCACGCGCGGCAAGGTACAATAAAATATATCATATTAACGATTTTTATAAGAATTATTCGTGTAAGTAAGCTTTATTTTATCTGTTTGCTCGTGTTATATATTCTTGTAGTACAGAGTTCAGACAGTAAACAACGTAAAAGAGCTTTAAAGTTTGAAGATCAGAAGAAGATCTAACAGTCTCAGCGTCGGTAGTCGGTAGAGTCAGCGGGCGTCCGACACTTTTATTGAAGTTCTTAAGCTCGCCGCTAAACTCATATTTTACAACTTCCAGTTTATTGTTATTAAATGCACATTTCATCTCATTGTAGGTAGAAGAAAGCAAAAAATATTATTTTACATTTTCAATTTATTTAAGACTCTTTATTCACCGCGTAATCGAAACCCATAGGTTATTTTCCGTAGATCTACAATTATAAACTTGGCCAAAAGTGAGAACTTGCAGTACAAATAAAAGATAAAAATTCAAAGATATTTTTTTAAAAGCTTACTGTTGCAAACTTAAGTTTGTCAACTTTTATAAGTTGTATTATAGTTACCTTCAATCTTGTAATTGGTACGACAGCCTCAGTGCGCATAGTGGGCGAGTCCGACTCGCAATGGAAAAAATTTTCAGTATGTGGAAATGACGTTTTTAAAAATAATATTAGGACCTTTAATAAGTTCTCGCTATTTTTTGAAAGATGGCGTTGCAGTACTCTGTGCATGGAATTTCGTACGGTAACGAATCACCAAAGTATATATGTATATATGTAACCTCAAATTATAGTAGAATAGTGTTTACTACAGTGTCAACTACATTTTTATTTTCCCTTTGTGAAAATGTGTACTTTTGTGCTAAATAAAGTGTTTTTGCGGGGAATTTTATTGCACTGCTTTATTCAGAAAAAATCTGCAGCAGAAGCAAACAGAATTCTCGTTGAGACAATGCTTTGTCGAATACAACGTGCGGAGACTGGTTTAGGCACTTCAAAAGTAATGATTTTAACCTTGAAGACAAAGAGCGTTTTGGAGCATCGACAAAATTTGAAGACAGAATTGGAGGCATTGCTTGAAGAAGATCCATGTCAGACGTTAGTAGAGCTCGGGAAAACGTTACAAGTAGATGCGTCAACAGTTTCAAAACGTTTAAAAGCGTTAGGAATGATCCAAAAGCAAGGGCATTGGGTGCCGTATGAGTTGAAGCCGAGAGACGTAGAACGACGTTTTCTCATGTGTGAATTGTTGCTTCAACGGCAAAAGAGAAAAGGTTTTCTGCACCGTATCGTCACTGGGGATGAAAAGTGGATTCACTACGACAATCCAAAGCGAAAAAAATCGTGGGGCATGCCGGGTCACGCATCAACATCGTCGCCAAAACCAAATATCCATGGTTCTAAGCTTCTTCTCTGCATTTGGTGGGATCAGCAGGGCGTAATTTATTATGAGCTGCTTAAACCTAATGAAACTATCACGGGAGCTCGCTATCGACTTCAGTTGATGCGTTTGAGTCGCGCTCTGAAAGAAAAGCGGCCACTATACGAGCAGAGACACGACAAAGTGATTTTATTACATGATAATGCTCGGCCACATGTGGCAAAACCAGTCAAAACTTACCTGGAAACACTTCAATGGGAAGTTCTACCCCACCCGCCGTATTCACCGGACATAGCCCCCTCCGATTACCACTTGTTTGGGTCGATGGCGCACGGTTTAAGCGAGCAGCGCTTCCATTCTTTTGAAGAAGCCGAAAAATGGCTTGATTCCTGGATTGCCTCGATTGAGTCGTTTTTCCGACAGGGGTTTCAATTGCTACCAGAGAGATGGGAGAAAGTGGCCTCTAATTATGGACAATACTTTGAGTAATGTCATTGTAAGCATTATATTTTAAATTATTTTTTTTTAAACAAAAAAAAAACAACGGGAACTTATTCAAGTTCCTAATATAAAATATTCATAATTTGTGTTGTTGTAGTATGAGTGTTGTTCCACATTTTGAATTACTTCTTTTTTATACTTTTTATAGTTTCAATATCTATTTTCTACAAGAATAGGGTTACCAGCTAGAATAGGGTTACCAGCTAGAATAGTGTACAATTCGTTAGTATATATCGTATATACGTATGTATATAAGTATATAAACATAGGAAAACATCTTAAAGGCTGATCCGAAATAGTCTAAATATTTTGACTCTATTAGCTCTGTAGAGAAACGAAAATTATTTTTCATATTTAAATCTAGCACGTTTACATACTAAGCCAACTTAAAACCTTGATCTTTCAAATATATGAGTTTTTGGGAAGTTAAAGTTCAAGATACGCTGGTGTTTTGAAAGAAGGCTGTATGTTCGCACCCCGTGGCGTCAGGCGGCAGTCGGGCGCCGGCGTCGGGCGCGGCGTGACGTGGTTGTGTACTAGTTCGAGCAGTGATTACACTAAAAACGTAATTGTTTTCGTGATGTATGAATCGTTCTTGTGAATCACACGTGGAACCTCAGTAAGTAATTATTGTAGAGCTTTCAATTTAAATTCAAGTAACGAATTTAATAGGGAGAGCAGTGTCTGGAGCAGGGCGGGTCAGGTCAGATCATAAGTCATCGGAAAGTTGTAAACTATTGTAATAAGAAACTTAGTTCGTTGATGTAATTATTTTATGTTTTTATTTAATTTAACATTTATTTTAGCTTTTTCTACGACTTTAATAAAATTAATAAACATCGAGATGCAAGTTACACGTTATTGAAGGTGTTCTATGTGTGTGTTTAACTGACGTTAAATGTAATGTACGAGTGCAATTTCATAGTTTACTACAATTTAATGTTAATTAGTGTCTCTGAGTTCACGTTAATTTGTTGAGGTGCTTTATATAGTATTAATATACTAAGAATACATTTAAAGGTCTAAAAAAGTCTTCTTTTTAATTGAATTTTTCTATAAATAGGTGTAACAGTTATTTCCCACACGTGTTGAACGTCAGGAACAAATTGCCCCTTGATTTTCCTATTTCCGTAGATAAGGGCGCGCATCGGAGTTGATGCCGCGGTCTTAACGATAGATACCAAATGTAAGAATTATTAAAATAACATATTTGAACCAAACGTGCATAACAAGCTAAGGCTTTTTGTTTTTATTTATCTTCAAGCTGTATCCCGTACATAGCGTGGTAGGAAGGGGGAACCAAACATTGCGTTTCCTTCTTTTCAGCTCAATATTGGAGACATTTTGAGTGGTAGAACTCAGCGCCGTGTTTTGCTTCCTTACCAGTGGAAATCAAAAAAATCTTTCCCAGAGTGGATATCGTAATCGTATATAATTTGTGAAGCAATTTTATATGGATATTTCTTTGAAGTCGGTTAAAAATAACTCCACTGTGGGTGATTTTTCTCTAGATTCCTTGGTAACTTGATACAAAAAAAGGAAATGTGTCATACTTACAGTCTATTTTAAAAAAACAGCATGGCGCTTTTTCCTGCATATAGGAAGATAGACAAAAGGGAACCTCGTGTCTAGTCACTCTTTTATCCCTTTTCTGTAAAGTTATGATAAAATTCACTAAAATTACGACTGACGTGTCAAAGTGTGTACTACTAGAATGGTGTCAGTTCCATCGAGAGCGACGCTACAGGTGGAAGTAGACTGTACGGAACGCCGCCTCTGACATAACTTAGCAGATTTCGAGCTTTGATAGAAAAAACAAAAATAATGAGACCAAATATTTATCATGTTTAAAAAAACTATATTTCTTAATTAAAATTAAAAATTCTAATATTGACTTCATAATATTCAAGAAAACAGTTTTTTTTTCATTGAAATACAAAAATATATTGCAGTGACAACATTTACTGTAAAGTTTAGACTGAATGTCTTGCATATTACAATTTTTTTTTCTAACTTGAGGTTAATGCTGTTAGCCCTACTAACTTTTACAGCGACACCGAGTGGGAGGCCACTCGGTACCCTGTCCCTAAAAAGGGTACTCTGTCCCTGAACAATTTGCAAGCAATACGTGCCAGTTACTACTAGCTCATTCACTACTGTCACCGATTTTAAACTACGTTAACTCGTGTTACCCAGACTTATCTGAGGAACAGTTAAATAAACTAGAGCGTTTACAAAATCTTTGTATTAAATTTATCTTCGGTTTACGTAAATTTGATCATGTTCCTAATCATCGTCGTCAGCTTGAATGGCTTCCTATCGCACATCGCCGAAATTTCCGCATGCTGACTCTCCTCTATTCCATCCTCTATAACTCTCTCTCTCATATTTAAAAGATCGATTCTGTTTCCTAGGTTCCGATTCACTTCTTCGCCTCCACTTTAGATCCCGTTGTGATAATCTCCTTAAATTACCAACTTCCATACCTTATTTTATTCTAAGTCTTTTACTGTGAAATCTGCGATTCTATATATGTATGTGTAAGTATATATTGTTTTTCAATATATGTATGTATGTGTATTGTGTATTAACATTAAACATATTTTATGTAAGTTAATTCTATATTATTGATTTATATTATTATATATTATATATTTACTTACATGAAATAAAATTTGCACCGAGACGTTGTCCCCCTTTTCCTCATTACAACTTATCCATAATGTTTCAAAGGTTGTCTGATAGTTGTCTGGTAGAGAATAAGACCGCCTTTGCATACGTGTATTTTTTCTTGTTTATTTATGTTGTTAATTTTTTTATTATATATTTCTTTGTTTATGTATGCAATAAAGTTTATTGTATTGAATACAATATAATATGTATTGTACGTGGTTGGTTGTGCGGATGCCGACGGCGGTAAGGCCATCCCTTGCGGGACTCGAACCTTATATATTAGGCTTGGGTTTGATGTTTTTATAATTATTATTTGTATATAACATACCTACCTACCTACCCTGCTGTGTGCGGGATATAGCGTGAAGCTGATTTATTTTATTTATTTATTATATAACATGATAAAAAATATATACGATAACCGAGTTCAAGGGAATTATAATAACGTAAAACGTTACCTATACGTTCTCTGCTTCATATTGACAGCCTCCGTCTTATTTAAATTCAGAAGTCCCTCCAAACTCGACTTTAACGTGTTCTAAACAATTCGTATAAAATTCAAACTTGAACGAGAAATTGAAATTAAGGAATTCTTATGATTCGTGAAATGTATAAATATTAGTATGAATCATAATTTGGGCAAATGTAAATGACTTTTGATGGAGTTAGCCAAAGTGTATCCATTGTATGTCAAATAAGTTAGGATAGTCGTGGCGGCGGGACGCAGATTGAACCTAGAGTTAAGACAATCTGTTTCACACCTATCACCCAATTTTCAAGACAGCGTGTTGAGTGGCGGACCTCAACGCCGCACGCCTCCTTTGTCATTGCATCACGACGACCTCAATAAAAAATATACTTATTACTTATTTTGTATGCAAATTCAATTCATCAATGTTTTTAGTATTATCTGTTTAGTGTCATCAGAATGGTGATTGTAAGTGACAAGTAGAAAAAAAAATCGTTTGTACAAATATTATGCGGACGGAGAAATATGGAATGTGACACAGATACATTTAATTTATAATGTAGGATTATTATTGTTATATTATAGTATAGCACTAGCGGCGCGCCCACGGCTTCGCCCGCTTAAAATACATGATTATTCATTTAATAAGCAGAATTGATTGACAACTATAATGACTTCTAATATGATTTTTTTATTACTTTAATCTGTAATATTCTGTATAGGAATTTTTGATTGTTTCGAATTAAAAAATACGACCAATGTTGATATTTGATATTCATAAAATATGCATAAAGCTAATTATATATTATATGTATATATTATATTTTTGTAACATTACTATCTTTTTACCTATGTTACGTTTTTTAAAACTTTGTTAAATGTGCTGATGTCATCTCTATATATAATAAGACAGTAAGAATATTTTGTCTATACATTTCGTAATTTTGACTGAAATAGATAGAGGGACACTTAAAAAGAATAATAGAAAGCAAAAAGATTTTTTTTGAATTTCTTGTCTGTCTGTCTGTCTGTCTGTCGACATATTTTTGTCCGCAATTTTCTCTGAAAGTACTGAACCGATTTACTTAAAA
>JAAIXJ010000817.1:0-33076 GCA_013403705.1 Heliconius hermathena | reverse complement strand
ATAACTGTAATGATTGCATATTAACTCCTGTACAGTGTTTAAATTAGTTACTTATATTATTAGCTAAATGTACAATTGGTAAATATGTAGTTATTACAGAGTACACATAGAAAGGATGTTTTTAGGCATTTTTATATAGATTTATTTCAAACGAACGAACGAACCAAAAAAATTATGTATTTACTTGATATTTCTTTGAAGATCAAATCGTTCTTTATCTCTGTGTTGAATTAATTAAGACTTAAACTTAACTGTTATGATTTATGAAGGTAATTTTCACTAACAAATCAATTTTGTTTACTTTATATATACTGTTTTGTATAAAATATTATATTATATAATAGTGCTTCAAAAATATATATTTTTATCAACAGTCATATAACCAAGACGTTTCGAATGTTATTCTTTGGCCAAAAATCTTACCAGCACGATTGCTATATAACATTCGTAGGCAAACTAATGCCTTGAGTTAATTCAAATGACGATAACTTTTTTTTTGACGAACCGATTTTGATGAAACAAACTTTAATTGTTAAATTGAGTTAAAACAAAGCTATTGGTGTAACTTTTAATATTTTAAGTAAATCGGTTAAGTACTTTCAGAGAATGACAGACAGACAGACAGACAAGAAATTAAAAAAATATATTTTTGCTTTCTATTATTCTTTTTAAGTGTTCCTCTATCCATTTCAGTCAAAATTACTAAATGTACAGACAAAATATTTTTACTATCTTATTATATAATATATAGAGATAACAAATATAATATAGCGAAAACATAAACATTAAAATAATAATTCAAATACTAGTCTTCCTACAATATACACTCAAGTACAAACCGATATAGACGTTGCTATGGCAACGCGGGGCTTTGCCGCTTCATGTGTCTGTACTAATCTTATGAAGCTAAAGAGAGTGTTTGGTTGAACGCGTTAATCTCAGAACCTACTGGTTCGAAATGAAAAAATATTTTTGTTTTGGATAGTTCATCGTATCGAGGAAGGCCATATGCTGTATAATATCGTGTTACTCCTTTCAATGTTACTAACAGTACTTACCAGCTTTGCCCCCGTGGTCAAATGAAAATCTATTTGATCACGGAGCTAAGCTGCACGTAAAACTTTATTATACAAAAATAAACGACAGCTCAGTGGTCACTGGTCACTTGTCAGCCACTTTATAAAGGAACCTCATTTTTTTAAACAAATAGCAAAAGCTAAGAATCTCCTTTGTAACCGCATATCTCTAATCTAGTTCATTTTGTACTCTGCGATATTTACTTCATTAATTATTTAGATAAATATTTAAAATATACGTAATATATTTAATTTGAAGCTACAGTTTAAAGAATCATTTATTTTTGTTTTTTATCATGTATTTGTTTTTGTGGTAACGTAATGTACATGTACGATGTAAATAAATAATTTTCAAATTCGTACTCGAACCCTTTTAGAATATATTATCTTAGAAGAACATTGAAGTGACCAACTAACATGCATGCAGATACAAAAATGTTGCAACTTTGCTTCGCTTGTTCAGTGTTTAGACATACTCGTGTCTTTGATATTATCAAACCTCAAGTTAATAATAATTTAATTAATTTACTCGTAGATCACATTTATATAAATAGGCGTGAGTCACAAGTTAGTTACAGTTTTTTATGTCATTGAAGTCGTATCGTAGTCGTAAGTTGTAAAGAGTACCACGAAGCTACGTCGATAGATGAATACGGCTCCGGTCTCGCGCCTCAGGTTGCTTCGCTTCCGCAAATAATTCTCACGTGATATACGAGTACAAGCAGACGTGACGACACTGCCTCTATATCCGATAACTATTATGTTTTAGATTATTTATTATATAGGTGTAGTGCATACTTAACATATTTCTTTTGAATCACGCTGAATCCCATAGTACATAACATGATAGGCAGGGGGAACCTGGGAACCTAGTGTTGAGACGCTTCGTTCGTGCTTGATCTAAAAATATCTGCATATTTTTATTAAACTATTTTTTTCAGCCTCACGCTGTATCCCGCGTGGAGAAGGGTAGGCAGAGGAAACCTAGTGTTAAGACACTCCGTTCCTCTTTTTCCGCCGAACTTTGGAAACATTTGGAAACATTGGTTGAGTGGTGGAACTAAGCGCTGTGCTTTGCTTCGACACCAGAGCGAAGAAAATGAAAATATTAAATATTTCATGTCCTCGAATGGGTATTGGTATTGAACCCACAACCTGTGGCATTTACAGTCATACGCTTGTGCCCCAGCGCTACGTTTGGCCTCATTTATTAAAGTTTTTTGTTTTTATTATTTTTATGTTTTAGGTTATGTTTATGTTAATAATTTTAATTACTTAGCTTAGCTCAAGTCAAAGTCACGACCTCGTCGTCCTCACATCAACTAAATAGCTGTAACTACTTTAACTTTTACATAAAATGTAATGTCGTGGCTGATTTATAAACGCACTGTGAGGGCAAACTGTTATTTAAGTTAATTTTGCGTTTTACACTCTATTTTCTATAATATTTTAAATTTTTCGTGACGTTGCGTGGGTATTGATCTCAATGCCGCATTCTGTTAGAGTAAATGTCTGTCTATGTTAATCAAAGTACTGTATTTCAGGTTTAATAAAGACCCGGACAATGTAGTGTATATTATATAATAAAGCATAAAAATAATGTTCTCTGTAACTTGAAAATAGTTTCAAATTTACATCAGCTTCACGCTGTATCCCGCACACATATTTATAAAAAAAGCTTTATTGCTGCATTATAATTTATATATCGTGACTATACATACGCTCAGTACTACCAACATTTTGCATAAATATGCTAATATGGTAATGTACACTAACGGCATTCCTTTGTACATAGAGTGGAGGAAACAGCAGGCGATTATAAATCAGCTTTTTCTTTGAGCACGATCTGCGACGTGTCGCGTGCGTCGCGCAGCTCGTACACGGCGATGTGGCCCTGAACCTACTTTACATATTTATTTATTTTAAGTTTTCAGTACAAATAATTGTCGCCCGTCAATTTGTTTGTATGAAGAAGTAAAATGGAAAATCTCTTTTTCTATTTCGGAG
Source organism: Heliconius hermathena (assembly GCA_013403705.1). Lineage (NCBI taxonomy): Eukaryota > Metazoa > Arthropoda > Insecta > Lepidoptera > Nymphalidae > Heliconius > Heliconius hermathena. The sequence continues at coordinate 29,993 of JAAIXJ010000817.1, read as the reverse complement.
TATCTTCGTGTTCCTTCTTCTACACACACTAAACTATGAACTTGTCAAAATCCTCCATTCTATTATAAGTCGTATGTGTTTTTGTCGACTTCATCTGTACGTTGTCTGTCTAATCCGGTACTCAGTTACGGAATGGTTTTACGTGTTTTTACCAATATAAGCTTCGTTGTCGACTATTCATCATCATAAAGGCCAGTAGTGTTGCAGGGGCACAAAGTGTGACTATAAAAGTGACTGGTTTTAGGTTCGATCGAAACTCGAGAAAATGAAATATTTATTTAAATTTACTACACTTACACGTGTTCGCCTTGTCTTCTCTATAAAAAAAAATATAAAAATTAAAAGACGTCATGTAAATTAAAAGATTTAAGTGTTTCAAGTAGAATTAAAAAAAAAATGCTTTAAAGCTATAAAAATATTTTAAATACGTTCCAACGTAGGATTGTAATCGTACAGACAATCTCGTTACTCCACGACGCGCGACTATATGGTACAACTTACTTATAACATTTATATTCCGTAACTAATAATTAACATTAATCGTAATAAGGTCACACGTTTATTAGCAAGCTAAGGCGATCTGGCCTCCATTGCTTAACTTTTAACTCTATCGCGTGTCGTGGTGACCTCGTGTCGTGGTCACGTCGTGTCGTGGTCACGTCGTGTCGTTATCACGTCGCCGACCAAATGATACTTTACACTCTCATTCAAAAACAAGGTCCGACTACTCTAGGAACAGCTCCGTCATAAACTCTCCAGTAGTTACTTAAATAGGCCCGGTCTACAACGGTGGAGACGAGGACCCAGTTTGTAGCTCAATCGCAAATAGGCACGAGAGGTGGCGATGGTGGCTACCATATGAAGTGGCATCCAGAGCCCTATCCAATAGACTCAGACCGGGCGAAGCAAAGTCCCCCACTACAAACGGCTTACGAAAGCCCCAGTCCGGGTCGTACCAAAGTCGACCTCGCAACAGTGTTATCCATTGTTACCTTCCATGGCAGCCACGCCAAGTTCGACACATATTGTGGATCAAAGTGATCTTTGACCATTATTATAATATTGAATGTTGCTTGACGTCGCGAAGGCTGACGTGAAGGGCTTATGCGAACTGTTATAGCGACATTAACTATGTCGTGGCTGACGCCGTCTCGCAGTACGCTCGCGATACGTAATCTATGCTTGTATGGCGTTGGTCATTGATATATTGTATACCACTTCTACGACTTGGTATACGACTAGTAATAGATGTGTAATGCTATTTTATGTCCCAGCTCCGGTGTATGTAGTAGTGTCCGCCTGTCTCTTACGGGTATGTGGTGCTATTTTATGTCCTGGAACTCTGGTGTATGTAGTAGTGTCCGCCTACGGTTTGAGACACGACTGTGGGGTATGTGCCGTGCGTTTATTTAACATATCGGCCGCCTTGCGGTAGTGCGTTCGTGCCAACGATTTATATTGATCGCACAAATCAATCAACATCACGAATCACCATTCTAATACAATCTTAATATAAACAAGCGTAACAAGTACCTTTGGAAAGATCACACACAAACGTCTCGGAGGGTTCAACGATGACTGTAAAGCTGCGATCTGGTCGGAATTCACGGTATAGGGGCGGGGCGGGGCCCGTACTCTTTCTTCCTTTTATTATAACTAGTTCGCAGTTGTAGTGGAGGGGAAGATAGGACGCGCTCTTGGCTTTCCCTTGGAAAAGCTTCGAGTTATGATAATGTTATATTGTTGAGTTTCAGTTATTTGAATAAACTCCTGATGGTAAATATTTTATTAAAGCGATACCTTCTAATGGCATAAACAAAATTCATATATCATCAATAGCAAAAAATATTGCATATTTTTGGACAAATGAATTAGAAAAATAAATCGCATCTAGGAGGACGATGCGCCCACCGGATTGTTTTTTGTCCTTATAAGGGGTCTAGAAATAGTTCCGTAAATAATGTATGTATAATATTTCCAAGATTATATTGCAAGTGTCTAGAACAAAGCTCATGTGGAGCCATGTGAGCACAGCCAGCCAGCACTCTGTGTACTGATAAGGAGTGGATACTAGAATAAATAATACCGTAAATAATATATATAAAATTAAGGCTTGCTAGTATGACGTAGTTGCCTCAATCTTAAACAACCTTTAGGGCGTCTGGCGAGAGTAAAGGCCCATGTGACGATCTAGTAATGTCAAATATACATTTTTCATATTATTCTTTAAGAATAATGTAAAAAAAAACGTAGAAAGGCTCATTTTCAAATATATTATTAAAACATATTATATTTAAATACGAACCTTTCTACCCACTTTCAACTTAGTGACTACGCGTATAAGAAAGATTGATGAAATTCAGATGGATAAACGATGAGTGAGCTCATATATGTTCATACGTTATTAACGCTATATACATTGTTGTTTACTTGAATGTGCTAATCTCGGGACCTATTGGTTTCAATTTAAAAAAAAAAACATTTTGTGTTGGACAGTCTACTTATCAACAAAGGCTTTATTACATCAATCTGGCACGATGGCTACCATATGACATACGACCATCTGCTTTGCGGTCAGAACTACCGTCCGCACTTAGTCATAACTAAACGCTTAGTTTCATTTGATAACGCGGGTGAAGTTGCCGGCAAAAGTTAGTGAATAATAAAATCAATGTACATACAAGACAACACAATTTTTAATTTATATTTGGTGTAAGACGTATATTACTGTGGTTTTGTCTATTCTATCTTTCTCTATAGACAAAACCACAGTAATGCCCGATAATTGGGAGTGTTACTTTATCTTGTATCAAAATCAAACTAAGAACTTTCAAAGGAACGAACAGTGTGAAGCTCTCGGTGTAATCATTACACGCAAAATGAAGGTTTTTGTACAGACTCTTGTGAAAATGTTTTTAATTGCTTTTTGATGATAAATAAACCGGAAATCTTTGCAAGCTTCCGTTTACTTTAATAAATTAATCTTTAGAAAACAACTCGTTTCATTTTAATAAATAAATGCTTTATTTGGAGACCACTGAGTTTTAGAAAATTTAGAACGTTGAAAATGAAAACAAACACCTTAAGTGGAAATTCATTGAATATTTCTGTATTTTGTAAAACATTGATTACTACGATTAAATTATTCACCATGAAGTAGAGTAATTAATATAATCTTAGTAAATTTTCAATGTTAAAATATTTTTTCGGTAATTTGTCTAAATATTATTCATAAAGTTTATAAAATCATGAAATACAAGCATCCTCCCAGCGCCGCAACAACTCGTGTTCCACCGGAAGTCCGATGTGGAATTAATTAAAAATCTTGTAATCGGATTTTCCTCGTTTGGGAAAAACTTCGGTGAAACAATTTAGTAACAATGTACCAACTTCTTTGCTCGCTTCTAATCATGTTAGCTTTTAACTAGGTTTCAAGTTTCGTCTTTTATAAATCGCTGTAAGTAACGGTAAAACTGATCATATGTCATTTAAGTATATATTTTAAATATTTATATCTTTGTGAGGCTGTTGTTATGCAGACGCACAATCATGCAAGACGGGGAGCTGAGTTCCGCCACTGCCATGCCACGCCACAACAATTCGGTGGAAAGTGAGGGACGGACGTGTGAGCGGAGTGGTTAAAGTCCGGAGCGGTCAAAGTTTCCTCTGGTACTTAGAAATTTCATGTGTCCATCCACAAATGTTAGTTATTTTTCACATGATAGCCTCTTATAAAACGATGAACGTCGGCTCCACGCACGATGCAAGTAGAGCGATGCAGATGCAAGCGATAGAGAGGCACCACTGTTACTTGTAAGTACTCTGCGTAATTAAAGTAACATTCAGTAATTTAAGTAATTCAGTGATAATAATTCTATTTCATTCATAAATTATGCAAATTATCTAACAATAGTAGATTTTACATTGATGAAAATTTGCAGTAGACTGATTTTACAGAACCATTTATTTTTTTAAATTCGACCTCGAGTTTGAACCACGGTCAAAAATAAAGTAGTAACATATGTACAAGTACATACACGTCGTGTCTCTGAGATATGTATAAAGTAATTAATTATTTCTCATATTATAAATTGTAACCTGTATTGAGATCATTTGAAACAAGATAATTTGTCGAGTACATAATGAGGACAGTCGTAGGTCACGTCACGTCGTCACGTCGTCACAGTGTTCCGTAGCGGCGTAGCGCTACGCTCGTAGCGTCTTCGGAGATGCAACATGGCGCCCCCCGGGGCGTGATGTAGCTTTTGTTAAAATTCAGTGGACTTTGAGCCCTATTAAAAATTGCTCTTTTAAACTTTACAATTTCTATTTCTTATGTATGAATATTATATTCGTGTATTTTTTTTTAGAAAAACGGTTATTAAAATATATATGTTTTTATCATATATTACATATTCATTCTAATAAAGTTCGGTAAGTAAACGTGTATGTTTTTGCTTGAACAAACTATAGTATAATAAAATTTAAATTTTAAACATTACAATATAATAAAAAAGCAAGAAAGACAACTCTACGGTTTTTTGCCGTTCACTTACATTTCAATTTTCTACAAATGGCTATTGAGTGGCGGAACTCAACGCCACGTTTTGTATGAAAACGTGGCGTTTTGTCAGGGCGAGAAAATGAAAGTAATGTTAATATAATTATTCCCAGAGAGGGAATTGAACCTACACACCAATCACGTTGGCGGTCAGACGCTGTGGCACTTCGCCACGATGGCCTCTAATATAAAGTTATTGTCTAGTTACTACAATAGGTTATCCCTTTAAGACATTACAAGTTACAAAATGAGAACATCGTAACTTCCACAGTGGCGTCAAAGGAGGCGCGCTCGGTTGTACAAATTTATTTCAACTTACTTGTGTAAATATGTCTCGTTGAACACTCTTATCAAAATTTCTGAATTCGTCTCACAGTGAACGAGATTTGCATAATTTTATACGTAAAGTTATAATCTGCTTCATAATGTAAGTCTTATTCATTCATATACTTATTGTATTTATATTGTCGTAGTGGAGTTTGTGGTTTGATTCTCATTTGGGAATACGAATGATTTAATATTTTAATTTTCTTCACTCTGATAACGAGCCAAAAACACGGGGTTGAACTCCGCCGCTCAACAGAGCTTGTCGGAAAGTGAATAACGGAAATTAAAAATTAACTAATTAAATATGTAAATATATAAATATGTAAGTTAATATATAAATAAATATGTAAATCCTTTATTTGTAAACTTACCAAATTAACGAAATAAGTTTGTTTTTTGTGTTCGACATTTGACATTAGCGTAGATATAACATGTAAAGTACATACATATCTGACGTCCGTACATATTCCCGTATCATATACATTACAGATATATATTGATTATTGATCACGAATTATAACAATATGCACAATTTATTTATTATGTATTTATATGCGAAAAATATTAGAGAGTTTACACGTTATTATATACTCGCTACTTAAAAGAAACTTCTCACGCGACACGGGCGACTGCGATCATTTGTGTACTTATTATATAAAATGCACCTTCATGCTTATTTTCTCTGAGCAGGATAGACAGAGGGATATTAGTGTTACGACATTCCGTTCTCCATTTCGGGTCCGATTTTAGAGATATTGCACATCGAGTGGCCAAACCTAATACGCTTTGTCTACCAGGGCGGGAAAATGACAATATTTGGTTTTTGTTACCGTATCTTCCGACTTGGGACCGAACTCACAGTCATCAAGTTTCAGATGCTGTCCAGCTGCATCACGGAGGCCTGGTATATACTTATATAATATATATTATATTACATACATCATCTATCTCGCTGTGGTAACAAACCAAAGTGTGGCGTTAGGTTCCGCCTCTCAATACGCAACATCTCAAAAATTCAGTGAAAAATGGGTTAAATAGGTACCTCCTGCCTTCTCTGCTTTTTGTGAACTTGTAAAAGTAATTTCTTTAGACATCCAGCCAGTAGCCACGCCAGCTTGAAAGCTTAAGTAGACTAGCTACCGGCAAACAGTGCTGTAGTAATTATATTTGCAGTTCGTCCGTCGCGACTGCTCCTACCAACTAAGTGTACTAACAATTATTAATGAATATAAAATAAAAATTAAATTAGCTTCACGCTGTATCCCGCACACAGCAGGGTAGGCAGAGGGAACCTAGTGTTAAGACACTCCGTTCCCCACTTTCTGCCGAATTCTGGAGGCATTGCGTGTTGAGTGGCAGAACTCAACGCCGCGCTTAACCTCGACACCAGAGCGAAAAAATAGAAATATAAATTTAAGTAAATATTTCATCTCCTCGAGTGGGGATCGAACCCACAACCAGTCGGTTTTGCAGTCACACCTCGTGCCGCTGCGCCACGACCGGCCTCAATTTATGAATATTATTTATTATAATTAAAGAATGCTTTTTTATTTTCATATTTTATGGTTTTCGTTCTTTGTGCCCGCCTAATTATACAGTTACTGCGTGCTAAGCGGCGGAACTCAACGGCGCAATTTTTCTTCTTACCAGACCGATTATGATAGATTATTCTATAATATAATCTTTAATTACATATTTTTAATACACTGTACGTTAAGCTTACGTTTTTACGGCTTCGCTCCCTTGATCTTATTGTTAATAACCGAATTATACAAAGTATTTACATGTATTGTAGCCTATGTGTCATATATCCTGTTCTGGTGTTTCATGTAAATCCGTTCAGTAGTTTTTGCTTAAAACATTAACAAACCTTAATCCTCACACAAAAAAAAAAGAATTAAAAATGTTGATTTCCGACCAACCAATAATATATTATAGTGTGGTGAAAGTGAAATGTGTTCATTAGTATAGGTAACACGAACCATAAACAAAGGTCACCCTCAATTTATCCTAAATCAATATGATAAGACGTTAGTCGTAAATGATTATAGGATGCATAGCTATTTAGTAAGTACATGTAAGCGGCTTTTGCTTTTAAAGTCGTTTTCGTTATAATAATAGAGTGTACAGAAGAGTTTCGTACGATTTCTCTATTAATTTACGAAAATGACCTTGAATCGTTTATCAGCGTGTAGCACTGGTGAGCCGGTACCGGCCGGAGCTCGCGACGAGCACTGGTCACTAAGTCTCTCGTCCTAAGAGTTATGTTTTATTAGCGGGCATTTCGATCGGTACGGTTCTTTATATTACACTTAATCAAATTTATAAATATGCGAAGTCACGTAAATAAACTGGTGTATGTTTGTGTTTGTGCACACATACATACGAGTACAAAATGTATATTATTAGAATGTAAAATTACAGTCTATTTTAGTATAATCCTTTAAGTAAGCCGTATTAGTACGAAGACGAGATGCATCTGCATGCACGAGTATGGCATAAGCTCTAAACAATGCTTAAATGTGGATTAAGCTATACCAAAGCGCAGTCTCCTGCAGCGAAGGAGGAGGCCGCGTCGCTCGCGGTTACGTCTCTAACGTAGGTAGTCTTCTTAAGCTTTCCATATTGAGGGAGTCTTGTTAAGTCTGTATCGGCGAATGTGGTTTTATAATTAGTAATCATGTATACACAAAGTATGGAACTAAAATGTTAACTTAATAGGACTAAGTGTTATGACACTAGGCGCCCAGGTTCCCTCTACCTACCTTACCTTGCGGGATACAGCGGATACGGCGTGAAGCTAAAGGAACAGATACTTTCTTGAAATTCCTGCGGGAAATGGGAAAAATATAATATCTTTTATAAATCATGAAAACGAAATTGGTGGCGGCTACTAGTATTGTACTATACGCAAACTTTATGGATTTGTTTTTATTTATTAATTTATTGCTGTTCTAAATATATANATATATATATATATATATATATATATATATATTTAAGATTTGTACAGATAAACACTCTCGGTAGGTACGGCAATCAAACAAGATAACATTTTATTTTTGTTTTTAGTGCACGCTGTATCCCGCATGTAACGGTATACACAGGGAATCTAATGTTAAGACAACATCAACTCAATTAATTACCAACTTTCTCTCCAATTTTTGAGACATTGCGTGTAGAGAGGCGGATTTCGCAGCGCTTTGAGACAAAATTTAGCATAATAAAACACATAACGACAAGATCAAGTAGCGTGTTAAAATATTCGTTACCGTTCGTACGTTTGTTATTCACGAGTGTCTCCGGAGGCAGAACTCAATTTAAACTAACAGACGTTGTCGCCGCCCGCCCTTACTCTTTGACATATTTAAATAGATAATACTATTTAAAATAATATTTACTACTATTTTTGTTTGTTATCTAGTATGTGAATAAGTGTAAAGTATACGTACATGTATATCTTCAAAGAAGCACGTTTATCATGACCTTGTCGGTTGTGGGCGGCGGTGATCATTTACCATCAGGTGAATTTGTTTAGCCTTTTTTTTCCATAAAAAAAAACAATCGCTGATTCTACAACAATAAAGTACTTGTAATTAAAAAAAACGGGTCAAATGCGAGTCGGACTCATATAGCGAGGGTTCCGTACCAAATTCTGGATTGTATTATATGTCAACAGGTAGTACAATTTGAAGCTAAAAACCTGAAGTTTGCATACGTCCATATGCACTTATTGTGTATGAAATGAAGTACAATTATAAGTTTGTAATGATTTTTTTCTATAAAATACTTATAATTTTTTACTTGCAATTGTTTTTTTATCTATGCAATAAGATGTTGCTTTGTACCAAATTTAAAAATTTTGAGTTCATGAGAAGTAGGTACACTGTAGATTTTGATTTCCTTGCGAGTTTCGAAAATATACAGGATTTAGCGGCATAAACGGCTGATTTTTTTGATTGGGTTGACTTAGAAGTTTGATATACAGCGCTAAGGGTCAGTAGATCTGAGTATTTGGTATAAATTTCAGCTCGCATCTGCACGCATTTCAGAAAAAGGATCTTGATAGACGGACAACAAAGTGATACTACAAGGGTTCCGTTTTTGCCTTTCGAAGTACGGTACTCTAAAATAAGTTACATTTTAAATTAACATGTACATCAATGTATGCGAAAAACCTGTTACAAACTTTGATTGAGTTAAAGCGCGGCGTTGGCTTCCTCCACTCAAAAAACTAAAAAAAAATAGTTTTAACATAAAAATTTAGTTGAGTTAGAATTATGTTCCCTCTGTTTGCTCTGGTATGCAGGAAAAAGCGAGAAATTGCAAAAAAAAGTTTTTCATTATTTGGACATAATTTGACAAATGCACAGATAAAATTATTATACCATTTATATTAAACATACACATTAACTTGTCTAACTGCCACAGATAAAATGTGTCATAAATATTTATTGCCACAGATTAAATAAAGCATAAAACGTTTAATCCTTCAGGTTAGGCCCTGTTGGGCGCGGCGCGGCGTGCGCACTGTTATATGGCTTATGTTTCCCCCACGCCCCATAATAATAATGCGGAAAATTTTATCTTGTTTACATACAAATTTTTAATTGAAACGAAATTTTTACTTTAGGTTCTAAAGTAATAAATTCGTTTTGTAATTTTGTTTTGTAGATCTTTCTTCTTAATGATCTTCAGCATTTTATTTCATATTAAATGTTGTATTACGATAAAATACAGAAGGACAACGTGGATACACTGGTAAGGAAAGAACAACACGTCAATTATTAAATAAACAAGTAAACGTAATAAATAATCAACACTTTCAAACCAAGAACTGTTGCGCTTACACTCTGACGTCAGTTTGTTTCACTGTACCAGGAGTTTAAGACGACCCCGTATGTATGTATGTATGTAAGTTACTATTCTTTTAATTTTTTTAGATTTACATTGTATCCCGTATTTAGCAGGGAACGGAGGAATAAATTATTTTATCGTTCTGGTATCAAGACAAGTCGAAAGTCGGAAACGGAGTGTCTCAACATTAGGTCTACCCTAAAAATAATATAAAGATGAAAATTTCAACACGTTCCCTAAAAACTAAATACTACTTGTCGTCTCTTACCATTTTATAGAAGTAATGAGAACTCATTACGTGTAACAACGTTAGCTGTTCCATCAGAACCACGCCGCGGTGAGTCTATAGTCTATGTGTATTATTTGACAAGACGCTGTAATACGTCTGTATCTCGGTACATAAATATTATGGTTTCACTTAGTTGATTCTAAATGTTGTTATATGGTGTAAATGCAAGCCAATATAATTATTATTAGGTAAAATATTTATACTACTAATGTAATATTGAATAATTACAGCTTCAGGGTTTCCTCCACAAAGAAAGGTAGACGGTGAGATACTCTGTTCTCCGCTTTCCGCAATTCGAGTAGTATTAGTGAAGGAACTCAACGACGCACTCCGTCTGCCAGAGCGGGGAAATGGAAATAATTCATTCCCTTCATACCCACGTATCGAACCCACTACCATCGCATTTGTAGTCATGGGTGTCCTATATGCTACTTTCATTTCATTATAAAAAAAGCCAAATTTTCTTTCATTTTCAGAGCCATACATTGAAACTTTGAACATAGTTTAGTGATACCTTTCTGAGTCTAAATTTAGTAAGGAGTTACTCTATTGAAGACGCAGTTCAGTCATTTGTCTGTTTAAAGCCGGTGGTTACAGCGACCGAGAGTCGATGTCGAGACGTTGATAAAATACGAGACGTTTTTATGTAACGCCGCTGACATCGGAGCTGGACTGATGCTGTCTACAGTCTATATAGAGATTAGGCCACAATTTATCACATTGACAATAACTCAAGAACCTTCTCCATACAGAACTCACAAATTTTAGTTTTAAGCAATATTGTAATATTGCTGTCAACGTAAAACTAAACTACGAAACATATGTCCACAAAGTAAGAAATAATAAAAAAAGAAGTAGGAACTGTCAACACAATGTTCAAACACTTTGTTTCCCGTAAGTGATTAGCTTTTTATATGTAAATTGAAGCGTTCTTTAGCATTAAAGATATTTTTAAGCTGTAAGCTTTTACCGCCAATACTTACTTACTTTTATCCGCCAATGGGATAATTTCATCGAAACTGCAGGAGCATTTGTTTTAATTAAAGAAGTCCAAATAGGAGTTAAACATTAACTAATATCTTTATTGCACTTGGAGGTAGTCATCGATGACATCGTCATAAACAATTTTATTTATTAGCTTGAACTACACAATTACATTATATAAATAAAAAAATATATATTTCAAATTTACATCTAGTGTTAGTATGTTGGTAACAATTTTTCTAATGAATAACGTTAGTTCTAGTTTCTATCCAATGTTTTTGGCTAGAACAATCTAGGCGAGCCCTGCTTGTCTTCAAAATGCTGTTGTGACGGGCCCTCGTGCCCCTCGTGCGCTGCAGCAGAGACAACCCGTGCGTCCTGCATACATGCCTGAGACGTTGCAGGACCGCGGCGGACGCAACATTCCGAAGGTATTTTTATTTTGTACGCGCAGTATTATATTTAATAATCTGAAAATTAAAAACGAAAGTTTCACCCAATTCAATAAAACTTTGTGTCAATTTTGTCGAACAAAATACTTTACATTTATATAATTTTTTATTTACGAACCGATTTAAATAAAACAAATACTAAATGTTAAGGTAAGACTGCCAAAATATAATACAATAGTAAAATTGCATTTAAATTGGAACTTGATGTAATAAGGCACCAGCTATTCTCTGTAAATGGATTATCCTTAATTTCACTCTACTCTTTTTTCCTATTAAAACTATTAGTTCCTGAGAGTAAAGTTTTCTTCCAACAATATCTTTAGTTTTATAATATTAGTGTCCATATACAATATTATTTCAATTTAGCGCCACTTATAGGGTGAACCCCCGGAACACAGCCACCCCCCACCCTCCCCCGCACGCCCTCATGTTCCAGGCAGCAGCTCACCAATCAGGTGACAAACTATTAGACGGTCATTAATCACGTCGGAAACAGTCACATCTACATATAGTGTTATGTACTAAAATGTATACTGATAATTTGATTTAATACAAACGTTTCATAACATTGTATCATGAGTTTAGAAATATCATTCGAATTCTTGTGGAATTGCAATTACTAAAAGATTTTTTTAACCAACATCAACTAGTGTTAAGAGACTCCTTTCCCCACTTTCCCCCGAATTCTGGAGGCCGGTGTTTGCGTCGACACCAGGGCGAAGGAATTAAATTATAAATTTAAATATCTCATTTCCTCTTGTAGGGATCGAACTCACAATCAGTCGCGTTTATAGTCACACACTTGTGCCCCTGCGCCACGACTGACCTCTTAAATAAACATTTGAAACGACGTAGTGAAAGATTTTATGAATACACATAAGACCAGAGTGGAACACTAGTATATAAATACAAAAAGCCTTATTCGTTGATTATTCGTTAGGAGCTTGTTATATTCAGGGCTCGTGGGACGTACTCGTATGTATGTGAGTATGTAACTGTCACCGGTTATCAAATTATATTGAAATGGTCTTTTACTAGTATACTTGTAACCTTTTAACTATATATGTGTAAAGGCGGTACTAGGCTAGTACAAAGACAAAAAGTCTGATTGAGTTCCGCCTCTCAATGCAAAACCTTGACGACATTAAATTTAGTTTATATGTCACAGATCACGCGAAATGAAAACTATAAACATCTGCATTTAGATACCTTTCTTTTCTTTATTTAGATATCTATATTCTTCAGGGAACTACACACACAATCTACAGCTAGCTCTAGGTAGCTTTCAACTTATGATTATTCCGATACCTACATACATACTTTACCTACTCTACCTACTCTACACGTACCGTGAGACTTGGCAGAAATTCCCTAGAGTCACTTTGGTAGCGCTCTTCGGTAGCTCCCTGAGTTTTAGTGACATCTTGAAAATTTATTGTACAATTTGATTACTGTTCCTTTCGTAACAATATCATATAACATTTTTTTATTTGGAGCATTGTTTAAAAATATATATTTATTTAGCTTTACTTCGTATTCTGCATTAGCTGGTTAGTCAATGGGAACCTAGTCTTAAGACGCTCCGGCCACGCACCGCCCTATTTTCGAAACTGAAAATAATTCATTCCCTCAGGTAGAAATCGAACCCATAACCATTAGTTTATAGTTGATAATTCTTTTGCTACTTTTCTATAATTTGGTTCTTGTAGTTTAATTAATTCTGTCCCTTAGCGTTTATTTTTTTAATTTTTTACACGCTTTAATAGCAATGCTACAACTGATCCTGGCTTACTCTGCTAAATACACTAATAAGCAGAGAGAATGTAGTGTTAGGAGTCTCTAAATTTTAACAACATAATTATAACCTTTTTATCTCTTAGATTCTTTATATTTTTATTTCATTAACGAAAAAAAAACAGTTTCCTACTGTATCTCGCACACAGCACAGTAGGCAGATAAAACATAATAAACGTGATAAGACACTTCGTTCCCAACTTTTCGCCAAATTTATCGAGGCATTACATGTTAAGCCAGGCTGTTGCTTTCTTGCCAGAGCAAGAAGAAGAGAAATAATAATTTATTCCCTCGAGTGGGGATCGAACCTAAAACCGTCGCATTTGAGTCACACCCTTGTGCCCTTGGGACATGACGGCCTCAAGGAAAAGTAACAAATAATACGATCCATCAAAATAATATTCTCTATTTAAAGTAATATTGTCTAGGCCAGTCGTGGCGCAGGGGCACTAGTAAATGTAAACGGCACTGGTGTGAATGTGCAAAGCGCAACGTTGAATTCCGCCACTCGACACGCAATGCCTCCTGAATTCGACGAAAATTGGAGAGTGAAGTATGGTTACCAGGCTCCCTCTGCCTTCCTGCTACATGCGGGATACGACATGAAGCTGACAAACAAAATGCTATATACGTACTTATTGCATGATGCTTTATTTATTGCATGATCAATGCTATATATTATACTTAAATGGCCTCCTTGTGACAGGATAATGTCTCGAAAATTCGTCGGAAGGCGGAGAACGATATGTCTTAACACTTGGTCTGAATATCCTACCATTTACCTGCCTTAGGTACCTTATAAAATGTTATATATGGGACCAAAGCGTGCTTGGTAATGTTAGTAATATAAGAAACCTAATCGTAGCGCAAAGCTGTGAGCGCTCACTTTGAGCTGACGTGACGGTTGTTTCGCTACATATCATTATACCATAGTTATTCCGAACTAAAATCCTTTTTCCCAAATGCTGTATAATAATATTAATAAATGTCTGTTTGTAAATTCAATGTTTGTTGATGCAATTTTCAATTATTAACTGTGTTTATCTGATAGCTAACGTACTAATTAAAAACTGCTATATGCGGGATACAGCGTGTTATTAGTAAAACACATTGTTTATTGGGTGTGGTCCTGTAAAGATTAGATTATATTTTTAATTAAAAAATATATTTCTTTAGTAATATTAATCGACTATCTCTTGGGATCATTTCGCTGACCTCGGACGCACCATATTCCAATTAGTTATACTTCATAATTATTAATAGTACAATAGAGAAGTGTCGCGACGTGACGTATTTGTGACGTATTACTTGTTGAGTAGAACACATCGGAAGATTTTATTAAATTGATTAAGCCCATATAGACAGATATATATGTTTTTTTTGGCTTCCTGCTAGATTTCGTCCCTGATTTTTACAGAATAGATATATCCCGGATGACCAATGAATTATTTTCACACTAGATTCTGGATTGTAGGTCTTCCCACTCGCTCTGCTCGAATTGTAGTCATTACGGGGATATCAAAACAAATCATTCACTGAGTGGGGTTTGCGCTTGTTCGGCGCGTTCGTCGCGAGATTGAATCCAACACTATATAATAGGCCAACGTTACCTTCTTTAGTAATCTTAGCTAAAAGTATCAGATTCGATGGCACTAAGAAACGCTCATTTGAGTGACTAATATATTGGGCGAAGGCGCGAGCGGGTCGCTTGTATATATTAGGACCTTGAATAAGTTCTCGTTCTGTTTTTTGAAAGATGGCGTTGCGGCACTCTGTGCATGGAATTTTGTACGGTAACGAATCACCAAAGTAGAACTATATGTAACCTCAAATGATAGTAGAATAGTGTTTANACTAGATTTTTATTTTTTTTATATCTTTCATGTACAGAATTGACTTTTCTATCCTTTTATTATATATAGAGATATATATATATATATATATATATATATATATATATATATATATATATATATATATATATTTTTTGTCCCTGATTTTTGCAGAATAGATATATCCCGGATGACCAATGGATTATACTCACACTAGATTCTGGATTGTAGATCTTCCCACTCGCTCTGTTCGAATTGAAGTCATTACGGGGAAATCAAAACAAATCATTCTCCGAGTGGGGTTTGCGCTTGTTCGCGTTCACCGCGAGATTGAATTCACGCGCAATGTCACCACACTGTTGTATAGTATTGTATTTTAGAAAAAAATCCTGAACATTTCGTGTTTATTTTATTTAAATTGGCTTATTAAGAAAAATATTATAACAATATCAAGTATTTAGCATCAATATCAAGTAAATAAATAATTTTGAAGTTTAAGCGGGCGAAGGCGCGAGCGGGTCGCTTGTATATAATATGATTTAAGATTCGTTAAATAAAAAAAAAATACTGATTCAACTTCCACCTCTAATGAACTACATACCTCAACATCACAAGTTCCCGCACTGACTGGCCGGCCGGCCGGCGCACGTCTCTGACGGCAAAAGAACGTCAAGTAAGAAGTCACGTACGATTCGTTAACTCCGGCAGTAATTGGAACTATGGAACTTCACTCACAACTTTATTATAGATAGCTAGTACTGTATGCCATGTTATATCATGGGAGAAAAATTTATTATTCACAAAACACATAAACTCAGAGAATTTTTAAAAAAAATCAAGATTTTAGATACTCTTGATTCCTTGTTACAATTTTTATTCTATTTTTTTAGCCTCAACCTGTATTTCGCGTGATATATCAGGGCAGGTAGAAGGAACCGAACAGCGTTAAGACAACAGCGTTGAATGCTGTAACTCAACGTCACGCTCTGTCGCTACCAGAGCGAGGAAATGCAAATAAATCATTGCGTCGTATGCCACTGCGCCGCGACGGCCTCCACTTAACTAATTCTTAAGAACTGAACTTCTGAAATGTGTTTCAATAACGTCAAGTAAGTGCCACTAACAAGTCCAACTTAAGATTGTAATCAGTGAATTTATGTTAACTTTATATTACTGTTATACTCTTTGCTTATCCTTAAATTATCATATTGAAATGGATGGACGGAGTCTATAATAATATAAAAATTTTCAATACGCATATTATCTAAAAACAGCAGCTTCACGCCTGGTCCCGGATAGCAGGACGCAGTCTGCGTATACCTAGCGTTAGAACACTCCGTTGCTCACTTTTTTCCCAATTTTCGAGACTTTGCGCGTCGATTGGTGGAAATCATCGTCGCGCTTAGTCTAATAAAAAATAAATAAATTCATAAGAAATATAAAATAAATAAATAAGAAATAAATATATTCATTCTCAGTGAGAATCGAACCAACAACTATCGCCTTTACAGTCAGACACTGTACCATTGCGCCACAAACTCCTCACACATCATAGCTCTGCAAAGAAAATATTTTCCTTTCAAACATGCTGCATTTTATATTTCAGTAGAGAAATAAAAGCTACATATTTCGAATAAAGCTCGTTTCGTCTATTGTCCTTTCGTTGGAAATGTCTCGCAAAGAACTAAGGACATTATAGCACGGAGAGTCTTAGTAGAGTTAGTGGTCACAGTACAGTTCGAGTGTAGGACACATCTTTGCTTAATCTCTTGACCTTTGGCCTTATTCATTTTGCTATTATATCATTTATATAACGTGATGTAGGCGTAACGACAATGTCATGTTCGAGAAACATGTTTCGGTATATATCTATTACTATATTAATATAAAATAATTATTCTTGGCAAAATAATTTATTATATTGTTCATTGCTTAAACTAAAACAACAATATATGTATAATATATATCATGTAAATATGTTTCCTAATTTTGGAAAATAGCAATTAAAAACACATTTGAATTTCTCTGTAAAATAAACGACATTAAATGTTTATTACTATTATTACAAAGATTTTAAAATCACAAAAAATATTTTAAGAGATCTTTCCTGACAGTCCGTAGCACGTAGACAGTCGTCGTAGACGACATTGTTGTAATATCGTGTGTGATGACGCTCATACATTATTTATAGATTAATCATATTATAGATTTTTTTGTGAAACGTAGCGTTACTCTGTGGACAGGAATTATAACAATTAAAACTAAAGAAAATTATAATTTTCTTTACATTTATATTTATTTATAGAGGTAAGTTATTATAAAACTGTGCTAATCTTAGTCAATATGTTGTTCACAAAATTATCCTTTGCTTTTGATCATTTATGACTTAAGATTTTATAAAATATAAAAAGTGGTCCAAGCTTCCAGTTTAGGAGCTTTTTGTTCAGGATTCGTCATCAATCATGCTCGGAACGGCTCAATACGTGAGTCGGACGGACACACGGACGTGTATGACTGACGGCGCGGGCCGCCTTGTAATGATCCTCTACAAGAGAGCGATTGTTCACGTTTGGGCATCGAGCTTTGTGCAGTGCACTATGTTTTACATATTTCTTCTATTTTATAAAAACTCCGAACTCCGACTCCGGCAGTCGTGGCTCAATGGCACAGCGTATGTCTGTAATCTGATGGTCGTAAGTTTAATCTTCACTCGGAAGAAATGTTCTTAAAATAATTAAATTATTTTTATTTCCCCACTCTAGTGGACAAAACGCGGTGTTGAGTTCTTACACTAAACCCGTAATATCTCGAAAATTGTGCATGAGAATCAGTGTCTTAGCACAAAGTTTCATTTTCCTACTATTTGATTCCTGATATTTCTAAGAAAAATATATTTTATATGATTAATAAAAATAAAAATATGATTAATTCCAAAGAAGAACTTAGCGAGTCATATATTGTGTTTGGATATTTTAATGTAAAATGAATAGTCGTGACTACTAAAGAGTAAGACATTGAAACTCTTCTTTTACTTTGTTCATCTTTATCCATCTTATCTATTTTTTTCCATTTGTTTATTTATTGACATTTGAGTATTAAGACAGTTAATCTTTAACTTGTACTTTACTCGTAAATAACTTGTAATCATACAAAACGCAATAAGTGGAGGAAGTCCCACTAAGTGGAGGAAATCCCACTACGGGTTTGGTGGTAGTGGGATTTGAACCCGCGCCACTTTGGAAACCGTTCAAGCGCTCTTTGGAAACCGACTGAGTTTTCATCGAGCTACGTCGAAATTCTTATATGCTTGTTACAACTAATTTATGTTATTAAATATTATATTAGTATAGATAATGAAGCTTCCAATATCTATACTAATATAATAAAGCGGAAGAGTTTGTTTGTGTGTTTGTTTGTTTAAATGCTAATATTTCTCGAACTACTGGTCGGATTTACTTTTTTTGTTTAAAACGGTACGTTTTTGAAACGGTAAATGGTACGATTTCATTCATTTCAAATAAACGAAACTTCTATTCAGAATTTACTATTTAGGTTTACAATATTAAGTATTGAATAAAAATAATGCTTATTATAAATCATTTTCTTAGACACTACTTTCTTCTTGTAAATCATTAATAAGCTATTGTTACTCACATAAAAACAGATTACATATACACATTACAGGTAAATTACGTTAGATAATATAAGTTTTTTTTAATTACAGATGTATATCTCTGGGGATATCTATTATTTTCGATAGGCATTTACCATCAATACATAAACACGCTCCGGCGACGAGGGTCTGTCGTCCCATCCCTGATTGCCCAATGCTAATGAGATTGGGCAATCGCTCGAAATGTCACAGCTTTTAAGCTTATTTGGTTTTGGTTACTTATCTTGAAATAAAATGAAATTTAGATCTCGTAGATTTTTACTAATAGCTTAAAATAAAGCATAAATAAAATTTTATAATAATATTTTCTTTTTGTTATAACGAAAATATAAAAAAAAATAAGTTCAGCTTTACATTAATAGAATTATTACTTTATTAGTACTATGAAATTGAATTCGAGGTGGTTAAAGTTATATGACATGTTTACTCTGCATTCAAAATGAAATCACCGCGCTTAACCTCAACACCAGAGCGAAGAAATGGAAATATAAATTTAAGTAAATGTTTCATCTNTATAAATTTAAGTAAATATTTCATCTCCTCGAGTGGGGATCGAACCCACAACCAGTCGGTTTTACAGTCACACTTCGTGCCGCTGCGCCACGACTGGCCTCATACTCTGCATTCAATATAAGGGAAATCAAAATATATAAATAAGTAAAACCTGTACTATGAAATAATTGGATATTTTGTCTCATCTTGTAATTATATGAAACCCTACGATGTACTTTAACCGCGAATGATAGTGCCTCTTCAAACACCTGGTTTTTAATATGAATCTCTAATTAAACCAGACAGTCTGGTAAACTGAGCTCAAGTCCTAACACCCTAAACTTTACACTATTTAATTAACAACGTGTTCACATAAGATCATTCTAATTCCTACAAACAACTCAAAAGAGGCCATCACTAATTAAACTCTATGAAGTTGGTTTTAAGGTTCAAAATGATTTGATTATAGTCTCTATACGTAGAGCCACCTGTTGGATATTCTCGCTTCAAATGAAAATTCATTATTCTGTTCCTAATTCGGCTTTAATGAAGTGGTGCAAAAGATTTGCGCTTCAAGGAGGATTTTATTTAACTAAATCTCATTACGATAGTTCAAAATAAATATTTTTTTGGTTCACTCTGTATCCCGCATATAACAGGGTAAAAATAAAAGAAATCAGTTTCACTCACACAGCAAGGTTAGCAGAGAGAACATTATAATAAAACACTCCGTTCGAAAAAATGGAAATATAAATTTAAATAAACATTTCATTTCCTCGAGTGGGAATCGAACCCTGCAAAATATTTTATACTCCTGCGCCACTACTGGAGTAACAGGTTATTGTAGTGTTAAAACACTCTGATCCCCGATTTCTGTCTAATTTTCGTGCGTATTTACTGATAGCGCCGAGACCGTGCTTTGTCTTTTTACTAGAGTGAGAAAAAATGTCTGAACACTCCGTAATTTGACTGCACTCGTAACTCGGCTGCATCGAGTCCGTAAGTCATTCATGGGATAATAGGATGATGATGATGTTGTGAAAAAACGTTTGTGTGTTAAACGTTATTACCAAATTAATGATTTTATTAATGATAACACGCCTTGGGAATGAAATGCCCGCTCCAGTCTGTTTCAAAGGTATCATTGTCACAGACAATTAAATATGTATTTGTATAAAATTGATTTTAGAAAAATAAGTCCCGCTGAGTTTCTTGCGCCGGTTCTTCTCAGGTCTGAGGCAGTAACTTTAGTGAACTGGTGGTAAATTATTTGACGTTCAAAAAAAAAGCATGTACCTTCTTATTTTGAATAAATTTTATATGAATTTGAATTTGACTTTGACTGTTTTTTCGAATTTAATCCGCGACGAGAAGGAACACAACCTACAACGATCGATCGATCACTGTTATATTGTAATATTTTATTGGAAAACACAATGAATATAAAGACACCTCGCACTTAATTGTATTGCAAAGCAAATTGTATAACAAATTGAGAGTACGCGAGGAATACGTGATACCTTGTAGAGGCACTACCCAGTGCTGCGCGCGCATACATACGTATATATATATATGGATTTATATATTAGTTGATTATTATAGCTTCACGCTGTATCCCGTATATAGCAGACTATTCAGAGGGAACTTAGTGTCAAGACACTCCGTTCCCTGAGATCCATCAAATTTTCTAGACATTGCGAATTTAGTGGTGGAACGGAATGCTGCGCTTTGTCTTATTTCTAGACAGCAGAAATGAGAAATAATTATTACACAACCCTTGAATTTACAATCAAACGATGTGACGCTACGCTAGGAAATATTTGTGTAGTAAAGACAAAAAGATCACAGTTCAAGGATATTGATCATTATTCTATACAACGACACTTTTGTCAGTGAAATAATATAGAAAATCTTATTTTGTAATCCAATTTGATAAATGTCTAACACCATTGCAGTAGTAGGCTGTAGATTGACCTTCTACAATATTTACTACGCGAGAGGACGAGATTTACATGCCCTGAAAAATACGCACCCAATTTGCTTTGTTTCACTTTACTTCATACATATAAAATGCTGTATTTTATATTGGCTTCTGTATTGCACGGATTTACAACTCTCTGACTTGCTTGATAAAAGCTTATTTTATTTAATACACAGGTATATCCCATATATAGACGGAGAGAGAGGGAAGCAGAGGGAATCTAAAAGAAGGAAGTGTCCTACCTTTACATATAGATCTCGAAAACTGGACGATAAGTGGAGAACAGAGAGTTGTTCTCCACTTAACATCTACTTTTCGAGACATGGCATGTTGAGTGGTGAAACTTAACGCCGCGCTTTGTCTTGTAGAGCGAGGGAATAACGTTATTTCATTATATTAAGTTCAATTCATATGCAACACATTATTTGAATTTGTATTTGAATTTAAATAGAGACAAATAAAAACAATATTGTTATATTGTTTTATCTTTAGCGAGTTAAATGCAACTACGGAGCCAACTGTAGAGACGGAGCGTGCCCGAGAGTCGAATAGAACTGAGTACATTTCTAAATTCGTATTTGCGATAATAAAGAATTGTTTCCATCTATAAGTTTAAAACTTTTTAAATTCATAATATTCGCGCGATAAAACAGTCAACATTCGGTCATAGACAGTATCAGACTGTAAACAGGATAAATTGGAAATTATATTTAATTTTGTTCAGTTTCCATCTCCTTTCTTTCTTTCTAATGAGCAAAACGAGACATTGGATTTTTTCAATATTGCGATGTTTTAGGCTTCACGCTATATCTGGAGTAGCACATATTAGGCGTACCGGTATGAAGTGAGAGTTTTTTTTTAAAATAAAACACTAATTTTAAATGAGAATGTAAAAAGCATTTTATTCGAAGTAGTCGCTATTGCTTTCTATACATTTTGACTACCTCTCAGGCAATTTGTGGATACCACACCAGTAAAACCAGTCGTCTTTTGTTGCAAACCATTCGGAGACCCACTTTTCGACTTCTTTATAGAATAGAATCAAAATGCTGCTTAGCCAATGCGTGTCCCATCGATGAAAACAAAAAGTCGAAAGTCAAGTCAGTCAGTAAAGGTAGGAAAAAATTTGACCAGATTTGCTGCATGGCTCGGAGCGTAATCATGCAACAAAATGACCTTTTCGTTCTTGCCCATTTTGGTCGTTTTTCGATTACTGCATCATTCAAATTGATCATTTACTGTCGGTAACGGTGACTATTAACAGTTTCGCTGGGTTTTAGAAGTTCATGATACACCTTCTGATCCCACTAAGCACAGTGCAATGTCTTTTTTCCGAACTGATCAGCCTTTGCAGTCGATGTAGATACTTCTCCTGGATTTATACAAGACTTTTTACGTTTAGGATTCTTAAAACAAATCCATTCTTCATCCCCAGTCACAATTCGATACAATACTGACTTTCTTTCGTATCGTAGCAGCAACGTTTTCCGTGTCGTTTTTCGCTTTTCCATTTGCCTGTCATTCAATTCATATGGCATCCATTTTCCACACTTTTGGATTTTTCCATCGCTTTATAAATGATCAGAAATTGTTTTTTGTATTATACAATATTTAACATTTTTGCCATCTGTTTTTGATTCAAAGTGTCATCTTTATCCAATTCGGCATCTTCAATTTTTTTTTGGTCTTCCACGTTCTTCATTTCGCACATCAAAATTTCTGAACCGTTGCAACCATCTTTCACATATTGTTTCTGATAGAGCATGATTACCATAAGCCTCCACAATCATTCGATGCGAGTCCGCAGCACTTTTCTTGAAACGAAAACACAAAAATAATGCTTTCCCCAAATCATTATTTTCCGGACAAAAATTTGACATTTTTATCGCAATTAAACCGTTCCGTACGTTTTAAGGAATAAAAGAACCCTTATAAGATAATTTTGCTGTCCGTCTGTCTGTCTGTCAAGAGGCTTTATCTCAGGAACGCTTGGAGATATCGAATTGAAATTCAAACGATAGACTTAAATCTGGGCCTATGAGTTCCTACAAAAAACTTATTTTTTATATATATATATATATGAAGCGGATTTTTAATTTTATACATTAAACGAAGATAAAATTACTAATAATTTTAGAGTAATACGTATTCAAGTGTTGACATATCAAACCATACGTATTCAAGTGTTGACATATCTAACTCATGTAACATTTATCACTTACTCTCAGCATATAAATAATTATATTAGTTATGATTTCCTTTTAAAATAGTTACAGTTAAATGTGACAGAAGAGTTATACGTAGCAAAATACAGCGAAAGTTAATTAAACCAACAAATGAAAATAAAGAAACATTTAATACGTATACACAGAGATTTAAGAAAATTATTAAACTAATACAAAAAGCTCAAAATAATTATTAAATTGATAATTCAAAAAACAAATCCAAAAGTAAATAAGTAAGTAAAAAATAAATTAATTGTAAAAAGCCCATAAAAAATTTCGACGTAGCTTGATGAGAACGTATGGCCTAGTTGCTCAGAGCGCTTGGACGGTTTCCAAGAGGCGAGGGCTCAAATCCCGGTACGTTTTTAAAAAATTTTTACGTTTTCTTAATAATAACTATAAAATTATATTATTTTCGAATGCCTTTTCTTAAGCACTGCCTACTCTCCACTGAATTCTAGAGGCATTAGTGTTGAGTAGCTGAACTCAACGTCGCGCTTTGCTTTGACACCAGAGCGAAAAAATATTAAATATTTCATATCCTCGAGTGGGAATCCAACCCAGAACCCGTCGCGTACAGTTAAATGCTTGTAATGTTAGTATTTTCTAAAAGAACTAACGGTGACCGCAGAGCCTTTTACTTAATAGCTTGCTCGCACATTACATAGCAGCTTCACGAATAGTTGAAAGTGCAGCTTAACTCAAAGGAAGACACTTCTGTGTGGTTTTAGAGGACATTTTAATTAGTTACTTTATGGTAGCGGCACGCTTTGTCGCTGGACTACTTGGCTTGAAACAACAATGGTAGAAATATTTTTTGTTTTATAAAAATGTACAACTGTGGAATATTTCCCCCGCATATAGTAGGGTAGACAGAAGAAGCCTAGTGTTAAGACACTCCGTCCCTCTTTCCGCCCAATTTTAGAGGCATTTCGTGTTGAGCGACTGCACTCCAGTGCTTCGCTTTCGTACTAGAGCGAGGAATAAAAATAGTTCATCACCCGAATGGAGATTGAACCAATAACCATCTATCTTACAGCCACACTTTGTTCCGGTGCGCCACGACCGACGACCGACGGCCTGTTCTAAGGCAAATATGATGTGGTATTTTGTTTTCATTTATGTTAACTTTTAGTAATTAAAGCTAAACTAACTTTCTTTCTTCTTTAATTGATACATAACAATTATGTAAATCCAAACGATTTACATTACATTGATAACGATATTTAATGTTGAAATTAATCAGTTAATGAGGGAGCGGAGTGTCTTAACACTAGGCTTCCCCTGCTCTGTTGTACGAAGGATGCAACGTGTCAAACAACAAATCAAAACCAAATTAAATCAGTTTAACGCTGTATCCTGTATACATCGGGGTAAGCAGAGGGAACCTAGTGTTAAGACACTTCGTTTCCAACTTTCCGTATTTTACGAGGCTTTGCGTGTTGAGTGGCGGAACTCAACGCTGGCCTTTTGCCTTGTTGTCAGAACTAAGAAAAGAAAATATTCATAAATAATAATACAGAATGAATCGAGTGGGGATCGAACCGTCGCGTTACAGTCACATCTTTCTGCCCCTGCGCCACGATAGCCGTAATCAGAATAAAAAAATAGTTAAGAAAAGTTCTTCTTAGATATTTTTTTATCATAAATATACTACTTTATTAGTTTTTTTAAATAATAAATAATATTATTTTTTACTTGGAGTTTTTATAAAAGCGTATTTTATAGATTTTTAAATATTATATCCTATTCTCGAGGGCGAGTCCGACTTACACTTGACCGTACCGCACGTTTCATTCTTATTATAGTATTGTCATCGGTCCTTGATTTCAAATTATTCTGACATTTCAAAGTCGGTCAAAAACATGTTGCCGTTACAAGCGTACATAATATGCGATACAATACATTATATAGATAGATACAGCCAAAGCTAATAAAAGTGCGTAATAAATACCTACTGGAATAGTATAATATAATGAATGTTAACATTCACTCAAGTCATTTGAACAACACATTTACTTGTAAGTACATAAGTATATGTATAAAGTATGATATCTATAAAGCAATTAATACAGCCAATACAATACAGTCGTCGTCACGTCGCTACAGCTCGGGGAGTCACCGGACGTGACCGCCATCGTAACATTGGATTATATACAGATGTATAGATATATTATTATTAGTATAAATTATAGATGGGATGTGTGGAACGGAGTGTCTTAACACTAGGTTCCCTCTGCCTACCCTGCTGTGTACGGGTTATAGCGTGAAACTGATTTATTTATAAATTATAGATTATTAGTTTTAATAGAGGTGCCTTATATAATTTATAACTTTACACATTGTATAGCACTTATAACACTTGCATACAGCAAGTATTATATATTATTTTATTATTTGACGAGTTTGAGTTGGCTTTTTAAAAAACTTTAGATAAAAATATTTATAAAAATATGTACAACTTTAAACATTATTTTGAGATTTTATTTTTTTCAGATTAACAAATAATAAATAGTATTAGGGGTACCGTACACACCAGTGTAGGCAGAGACAATGAATTTCTCCTCGAATTTGAAACACTCCGTGTTGATTGGCGGAACTCAACGCCGCACTTTGCCTATTATCTTATCTTAGCTTCAAGATGTATCCCTAGCGTGGCCTGAGAGAACGGAATGGTTTGTCTATGGCGAAAAAATGAAATGATGAGGGTAATTTTCGAGTCATTACGTGTTGAGTGGCGGAATATAACGCCGCATTTCGTGTTACTAACAAGAGCACGTGAAAATAGTTCAATTTAAATTGTAAATAAACCTTTAATAAATAATAATCATATAAATATAATAAAATGAATATGAGAAATAAGATATCTTTAGTTATCACGTCGTAGTGGCGAGATCGACCCGCGGTGACGTGACGGTCATAGTAAATATTTCATATACCTACTAAATATATTAATATTTATTATATACATGTAATTACGCTTATTCCTGCGTTACCTACTACTTACACAATACTTTAAAATTAAGATGTGAAAATTTTAACTTTATTTTACAAAATTTTGAATATGACATATAAACTTTCATTCATATCAATTATTTTCAAACTCGTTTTTTATGTTATTATACTAGGATTCTTGTTTCCCTGCTCTGGTAAACAGAGTATGTCGTTGAGTCTCGACAATTGACTGGAGTGTGGAGAACGGAGTATCTTATCACTAGTTTACCTCTGCCTATCCTGCTATAAGCGGCAAAAATCGAGGAATTGAAAAGTAGGTTCTATTGTATATATATACAAATCGTGAATATCCCTTAGTAATTATAAAGTATATAGCCACAGTTAATTGTAAAGTATATCTTTTACAGTAGTTTATGAACCTTTATTACTTTTCTGCAAACAATTGAACTAACTAATTTTGCAATAAAGTTCAATCGTTTCTTTCCACTGAAGCTGCGAGGGTGAGAGGGGCGGTGCGGAGGAGGAGGAGGAGGGGCCGGTAACGGTTATAATTTATAAACACTGCAACTTGTTGTGAACTGCTTTAATAGTTTTGATAATTATAACTTAGCCGGTTCGATTTTTCGATTCCTCTACAGTGTGCAGGTGTATACAAACTAGATTGTGACTGTGGCTTATCATACATCGGTCAAACAAGGAGAAGCATCGGTGTTAGGCAGAAGAAACGCGAATCCGACATCAAGAATGTATCGACGTCGGCTATGTGTAAGTGAATATACTGCGGATAAACCAGCCATTACATCAGGTTTGATAAATTCCAAATCCTCGCCAAGTAAAAACAGATAAATTAATAAAATGATAATTTTAATAGAGAACTTTCTATCAACTCCGACCCACTCATAAAAACATTGAAGTCTCAAATGTATTACACTAGACGGCAAGATACAGTACGCTCATTTTTCAATAATCCAGGATAACATGGGAGGCAAT
This sequence comes from Heliconius hermathena, assembly GCA_013403705.1. Classification (NCBI taxonomy): domain Eukaryota; kingdom Metazoa; phylum Arthropoda; class Insecta; order Lepidoptera; family Nymphalidae; genus Heliconius; species Heliconius hermathena. The sequence continues at coordinate 2,581 of JAAIXJ010000817.1, read as the reverse complement.
TAAGAAATCATTGGCGGTAGTTTGATTTAATAATGACGACAGATGGATGCCAGCTCAGTCTTGCACCACGTGGGTCTTATAAAATGTTCCAAATGTATAATACTAAATGTATAATATTAAATATACGTGATTACAGTTCTTTAGTTATAGTTTCATTTATAATTACAATTTTGACATAAAAAAACCGACTTCCACCGGATTCCATCCCATAATCAGAACCTAACCAGACCCTCGTCGAACTACCTTTACGTGCGAATACGTGCAAATTTAAGACTTACGTGATTTTCTCATGGATACCATTATCAGAAATAAATCAAATTACAATGGGACTATACGGAAAGCGCCAGCATTCGGATAAAAAAAGAATCATCAAAATCGGTTCACCTAGTAGTTCTGAGGTAACAAACATAAAAAATAAATAAAAAAAGTCGAATTGATAACCTCCTACTTACGGAAGTCGGTTATAGGTATACATTTCCTGTAGTTCAATAAATTTATATTTTACTTTAATACATAATTATACCACGACTGTTCTGTTATACAATTTCCTTGACTTTCCAGACACTGTGCACCACGACACGTGAATAATAAATTTTGACTCTAAAGACACCGAAATGCATGCTAATATGTAAAATAGAATGAAAATAATGATGAAACTTGTAGTATTGTAGTCCCGGACTGGACGCGCAATATTCCGCGCCACTGGGCCGAGAGTAAACCTCTAATCGACGGCGACATTCCGCTTTGAATAATAACGTGTGACGAATTAAATTTTGCTATAATGGACTATGAAGCCGGTCGTGGTGCAGCGGGACGAGGTGTGACTGCAAAACCGACTGGTTGTGGGTTCGATCCCCATTCGAGGAGATGAAATATTTACTTAAATTTATATTTCCATTTCTTCGCTCTGGTGTCGAGGTTAAGCGCGGCGTTGAGTTCTGCCCCTCAACACGCAATGCCTCCAGAATTCGGCAGAAAGTGGGGAACGGAGTGTCTTAACACTAGGTTCCCTCTGCCTACCCTGCTGTGTGCGGAATACAGCGTGAAGCTAATTTAATATAATTTAATTTAATTTTTATAATGGACTATGCACTTTATTTGGTGGAAGAAGATTTAGGCTTTATATATTTAAATATAATTAAAAAAAATCTAAATAATAATTAAAAAAATTCATAAATCTATTATGAAAACAGGGATGAGGTTGTATATTTAACTCTAATTTGGGGGAAGGAATTACTTTCATTTCCTCGCCCTGGCAACAAGACAAAGCGCAGTGTTCAGATCCTCCACATGCACATCTGTCGAAAATTTGGCAGAAAGATTTTTTTCTGTCTACCCTATTTTATACGTGATAGGGCGTGAAGCTGAACAACTTTTCTTAAGTGAAGGTTGAACCCACAATCATAGCTTATGCAGCCAAATGCCGCACTGTACCACCGTACCACGACGACCGTGACAATACTAGTACTAAAAGGCTAACAGATTGGACAGTTTAATAGATGAGCGTATTAGTCGCGGCTCACTGGGGCGGAGCACGGTCGGTGCACTTTTGGATATAGAACAATACGTTTCTAAGTACGAAATGGAGAAGCTTGTAATAAAATTGTTTTGACTTGTTACTTATATTTACATTTGCTAAAATATTTGTATTTGTTTCTTCATAGCCTCATGCTATATCCCGCATATCACACGTCATAGGTAGGTAGAAGAAGTCTAGTGTTGAGACTCTCCCTTTCCCACTTTCCGCCCAATTTTCGTTACATAGAGTATTGAGTGGTGAACTCAACGCCCCACTAATGTACTTTCAAATACAAAAAGAAAATAATTTTAAACGTCCGTTGTCGTCATCATCCGCGTCTTTGTTTTCATGGTCTTAGTGTCTTAACCTAACCTCCTCTCCTACTTTCCTTAACCTGCAATAGATTAGTTTTAGCGGTGTCTGTTACTTAAGTCATTGAAATATATTATATATGTCATTACGTTTTTTTAAGAGTTATATTATTTCTTGACTTGTATGTACATAAGTTACTGACATTTTCAAATGGACCAATATTCAAGTACCTACCTATATAGTAGCTGTGAAAGCGTCCCATGTAGAGACCTGTTGCGCGCACCTGATGCTCCGTGCTCTGTCGCATTAAACTAACTCGTTTCTATTCATATCGACAAGTAAAGCAGTTTAAGCCTAGTTATCAACTTTACAAAATATCTATTGAATTTTAAAATGAAATTGTATACCCTTACTATATTTTTCCGTTTCCGGTGCTTTTACACACAACACGTAAAGTCGGGTCGCTCCCTGTATTTATTTAAAAAAGTGTTAATATATTCTAAATTAACGTATTAGAACCACAAATTTCACAATAACTAAGAAGTGACAACACGTAACGCAAGTAATCAACAAGAATATACTTCTAATTACTAAATTTTGAAGTAAGTGCAAGCTTTGATTAGCCGTTATATATGCAAATTTGTTAAGTCACAACTGCATTAGCAAATTGTAAACAATCACGAAGTTAGTACTGTCAACTTCACAACTTGAGATGTTCCAGGGAACTCAAAAATCCTCTAACCTTAGTAT
>JAAIXJ010000861.1:0-59408 GCA_013403705.1 Heliconius hermathena | reverse complement strand
AGAAATTTATTAAAATTTTAGGTCGCATTTTCGTACCTCCTATAAAAATCTTCAATTAAATGTTTGAAATAAAAACACAACTTATCGATACTTACCATAAAATCCTAACTCATCGGTGTCTGTACATGGAAGATATTACAATTAACATTGTAATAGAACTTGGTCAGTTTGTCTGTTTGTCTGTGAGTTAGTTCACGATAATCTCAGAAACGGCTTAACCGATTTAAATCCTCTTTTGTTTGTATTTTGGCAATCTGCCCTTAAATATTTAGTATTAAATTTATTTTAATCAGCTTCACGCTGTATCCCGCCCACAACAGGTTAGGCAGAGGAAACCTAGTATTAAGACACTCCGTTCCCCACTTTCTGCCGAATTCTGGAGGCATTGGGTGTTGAGTGGCAGAATTCAACACCGCGCTTATCCTTGACACCAGAGCGAAGAAATGCAAATATAAATTTTAAGTAAATATCTCATCTCCTAGAGTGGGGATCAAACCCACAACCAGTCAGTTTTACAGTCATACTTCGTGCCACGACTGGCCTCAACTGGACTGGACTTTATTTTAATCGGTTCACACAAAGTTAAAACCAGATTCACGCTTTATCCCGCCTTTAGCAGGGTAAAGATTATGCGTAAGATTATGAGATTATGTTGTGTTAAGATATTGCGAATAATGTGTGATTGATGTGCGAAATGAAAATATTATTAAACGAAATTAAAATATTATTAAATTATAATTCAATCCTCCAAGTGGGGATCGGACCCACACCAGTCGCGTTACAGCCACAACTTTGTGCCCCTGTGCCGCGACGACCTTTAATATTTATACAAAGAAGAGAAGAGAAGCGAAGCGTCAGCGTTCCTTTTACGGAAATAGCATATAGGTAAAATATTTTAATATCCTTGCTATGAAACGATTCGCCGCCCGCCACGCGTCCGTTGCGCCCTTAATGGTGCCGTCTTGACACAGTGGCACAAGCCGCGACAGTTGTGAATTCAGTTGCCACTTTGGAAAAAGAGACGTAATTTACTAATATTTTCATTTTTTCATTTTGGTAAAAAGGTAAAGCGCCAAAACTACTCACAGCATAAATTGCGCAAAAATCTTAAGTTTTCAATTATTGTTTGTGTGATGACAGAAAAAACTCGACACTATATGATTACAATATAGATCGAGATTTCAATATTTAATATTCTCTAATATAAGTTGACACTTTCTCAAGCAACCACGTAGTTCTCGCAATTTGTGTATGATAGATAGTGATTTGTTATTGTATTACTACTAATATATAATCTATATTTTAACCCGGAATTTATGTGGGAAAAATTACGTTTGCATTGTGCGCGCAACAGTTTACCTAGACAAATATGAAATAACTAAACATTTTTCTTTTAAAAATGACAATTCTTGCAAGCTAAATCAAATCAACTCCCAAAAGATTTAGTGCACAACAGTGTGGATAACCAAACTAAAAAATAATTTGAGGGTTCTGTATGCGCATGTTCTTACCGACTACCTACCTGATAGGACATTTTGCGCGAGAGTGGAAAGTGTACCACCAGGGTAGCTTTTTATCACCTGCCTTCTATGAATTATATGCCAACGCAAGGTCTTAAGTTGGGCCTCTCCGACTGAGTGTCTCAACTGGCTGAGCTTACCGCTCAGGTGACATTTGATCATCTTTCCAATCCCACCAAAAAACTCTCTCTGTATCTGGTCTAGACAGTTTTTACATAAAAAAATAATAGGTAGACTACCTACTACGTTGTCTATGATTTTTACCACTTAAGTATTCTGCTGTTTGTGTCGTTTGTTTAAGGAACGCAATTCAGTATATTAGGTACATAATTCAGTAGTTTAAGCGGGTGAAGCCGCGAGTGGGTCGCTAGTACATAATAAAAGATAGATATAAAAAAAATAAAAATCAGGTCGGTTTATATGTCGATTATAGAACCTAAAAAACCACTCAGTAGAATTCTTGTCTGTCTGTCTGTCTGTCCGTCTGTCCGTCTGTCTGTCTGTCTGTCGGATTATTTGTTCGTCAATCACGCAAAAACTACCAAACAGAAATTGATGATTTTTTGGATGGTATTAGCATAGGGTCCCAAGGTACATTATTTTTTGGGTTTCATTTCATTATAGTTTTCTTTAAAAAAATAAAAACTGAAAAATGTAAATTACTTAAAATACCGATAACTACTGTATGAAATTGTGAAATGAAATTCAATTATTTTTAGCATGGTAATAGTTCAAAACCTAATGCAACTTATACAAGAGCTTTTATTATGGAATATAAAGAAATTTTACCAGAAAACAATTATATTTTTTAATTAAAAAAATCGACTTCTTCAATTTCAACTGGATTTCATACTCTGAACTTAACCAAACTTTCACCAAACTACCCTTTATGTGTACCCTTTCCAATAAAAAAAGAATCATTAAAATCGGTTGAGTTGATATTGAGTTATTCNATGGTGAGTTCATAGTTTATAAAAGTTTATATTGTGTTTAGATGACGAGGTAATGTCAATACATTTTAATCATTGATAAGTACGTTGCATTCATTTACAGTAGATATATTTCTCAAGAGAACTTTCTCAAGACTTTATATATAAAAAATACATTAAATAATCATGTTAAGGAAGTATCAAATATATTAATGTCATCTGTTAAAATAACGTGAAGCTGACTAAACTTAATGCTATATTCAAAACAAATGAATTGTATGTAAATTTATTAATACGTTTCAAGTATGAAAAAAAAATGCAATATAATTGCGTTTCTTCTCCTTTTTTTTCCAATATTTAATATTTCTATTATTTATATCAATATATCAGGGACGTAAATGCGGGAACAGAGCCATGCCATCTTAGTACAAAGTAACCTCAAAAAAATATATTTACGTGTTATAGTTAAAGAATAAAAAGAATGTGTGATTCCTCTATAGAATATATTATTCTACATTATATCATAAAAACAGGTTTATACAGTGCATATGAAGGTATCCTCCTGTAGTATAACTATTTTCAATTACTATCAACACTACAATGTCAATACTATGTGGTATTATAGTGTAATTTTAAACATTTTGATTATTTTCCCGCCATTATGATGAAAAAATAATTTATGTACTATAGGAATGTTGGTAGTTTTTCAAAAGGCATAAGAATTAAAAATTGCCTAAAATATGCTTTCTTCGCAAGTGTAGTAATAACTATTGATATCTTTTAACCAAAAAATAACTAGAAATAATAAATATGCTCTAATTGAGCACACAGAGTTTTTTTGTCAGCACCACTTTAAATGAAACCACAGTTTTAACTACTCTATTAAAGCCTATTACAAAAAATAATAAAAAACCCAAAAATAAAAAAGGTTTTTTTTTAAACAAAATAAATAATAAAATTATCGTTGTAAAATAAAATACAACTTGTCAAGAACGACGCATGCAAACATAAACCTATCAAAGAGAAACCGCCGCAACATTCCGAAATTGAGTCGTAGGAATTGGTGGCAAAGTTCAAAGTTCTAAAGGTTTTAGTAGTATTTTTGTAGTAGTATGTGTTTACGTTATTGGTATCTAAGCGTAACTGCGTCACACGAAATATAGATATGATTAAACATCGTGAAATGAAAAAAAAACCTACGTCTACACTGTTGCTTAAATTCTTTAGGTACGGATTTAAAATATTTTATTTCCGTAAAAGGAACGCTGACGCTTCTCTTCTCTTCTTCGTATAAATATTAAAGGTCTTCGCGGCACAGGGGCACAAAGTTGTGGCTGTAACGCGACTGGTGTGGGTCCGATCCCCACTTGGAGGATTGAATTATAATTTAATAATATTTTCATTTCGTTTAATAATATTTTCATTTCAGTTCAGTTCAGTTTGGATTTTATTGTAAGTATCGATAAGTTATGTTTTTATTTCAAACATTTAATTGAAACCTACCCTACCCTACCTTCAAACATTTAATTGAAGATTTTTATGGGAGGTACGAAAATGCGACCTAAACTTTTAATAAATTTCTCATTAAAAATCTTCATTGCGTTGCAAACATACATTATAGGTATATCAAAACACGAACATCGGTTCGCTCCTCCTGGTCGGTTTCCAGGAGGCGCGGGTTCGAGTCCCGCTGCGTTCAAATTTTTATACGTTTTCTAAATAAGTATAATTCAGTGTGTTAATTAAATAATTCTGTGGTTTAAGCGGGCGAAGCCGCGAGCGCGTCACTAGTATTATATATAATAATAAAAATAAATATATAGAATTATATACAAGACTATCATATTTTTTCTTCTGCATTATTTTTCTTATATTAATTTACTAGCGGCTCGCCAGCAGCTTCGCCCGCTTAAACTACATGATTATTGATTTAATAAGCAGAATTAATTGACTACTGAAATGATTTCTAATATGATTTTTTATTACTTTAATCTGTAATATTCTAATATGATTTTTTTACGACGTTATCGTAAATTCTATAAGAATTTGTGATTGTTTCGAACTAAAAAATACGACTAATGTTGATATTTGATTTATAAAATATACATAAAGCTAATTAGCTTAAATATACATAAAGCTAAAAAAATACACGACCGATTTGCCAGGCAGTCGGGTCGATTTCTGGGCCGGCGTACCAGAGAGCGAGCTGGGCTGTCATTTATCTTCTATCGCCCACCGACGTACCGCGCGCGAACGTGTTAAGCCGTATATTTGAGCTTATCGTTTAGCGTACTGGGACAGCGTCTGACTCTAAACGTGATGGTTATGTTTCGATTCCGTCTTGTGGGAATGATTTTATTGAAATTATGTTCGTTTCACTCTGGTAAGCAAAACACGTCATTGAGTTCCGCAACTCTATCCACAATGTCTCGAAAATTAAGTAGAGGGTGGGTTACGGTTAAGACACTCTTAATTCTAGGTTACGTGTATTTATCCTGATCTATGCATGAAAAAACGTGAAGCTATTTAATATTAGAAGCAATACTTTGATAATTTAAAGCTAATAATAATAATATCTACAAAGGCTTTCTATTCCTTGCCCTTACCACATTGGTACGTGGCTCTCAACTACTATGCTGTTTCGTAGGAACTTCATGGAATGGCCTACCTGCGGCAATGTCTCCAGGTCGATACCACAAGGGTACCTTCAAAAAGTGCATCCATATCCATCTCAAACGCCGGCATTGCAGCGGCATGTGTTCTGGTGTTACACGTGGTTGTAGGCGGCGGTGATCGTTTACCATCAGGTGACTCGTTCACTCGTTTGCTATTTTTTCTATAAAACAAATTGGAGCATTTTTATATTTTTATAAAAAGCTGAGAACTGTGATATATAAATTTTAAGAATTTACCTGCATAGCGAGTAAATATAATGATTTGTAAATATAAAATATATATATTAATAAAAATATATATTCTGATTTATGTCAACATTCCTATTATAACAGTACCCAAATACTTACAGAAACGTACATGCATGAAAATAATGACGTACATTATGAGGATCTCGGCATCAGAAGTATGTCGAGTTTGTTACTCGTGTCTTTAGCGTTGAACAAGTAAGGATAGTAATGTAATTTATGTAAAATATAGTCATATTTCTTTTAATTTTTAACCCTGAACGCGATGAGAAAAAGCGTTTGTGTATGTGTGTATCTGCATGTTTGTCTATGGCATCGTAGGTGCCAATTTTAATCTAGTTCGTTTTTGTTTAAAAGTTGACTTCATCAAGAATGGTTCAAGTAAATATGTTCAGCCGTTTAAAATATATGTATAAATGATATTTATTTTATTTTATGATATGATAGACAACGTACAAACGAAACGACTAGACTTACGAAGTTGAAATCGAGTATTTTAACAGAGGACAGAATGCATGATTAGAAGAGCATATTTTTTAAATTCCCACGGGATCGGGATAAAATTAGATTTCACATTTTACGTCGACACTAGCACTAGCATTTTCTTTTTAACTGGTTAAATTTATTAGAAGTTTGTAAATAATATACCACTTTGTTACTATAATATATTTTAATGCAGTTTAAAACTAAAAAAAAAATATTGAAAATTAGTCAAATAAATCAATGTACATGAAAAGTATATGTAGGTGTCGAACATAGAACATATTTTATTTGAAGTTGACTAAAAATTGGAAAATACTAAAAAAACAGTGATCATGCGGTCCTGGCGATCAAAACCTCGGAAGATGAAATTGGAAACTATTTCAACTACTAAGTGGTTTAAATTTTCTTCAGCAAAAGTTGATGATTGATTTTTTTTATGGAAAAGACGAGGCAAACGAGCGTTCGGGTCACCTGATGGTAAGTAATCACCGCCGCCCACGAACCCGTGCAGCACCAGCGGAACTACAGGTGCGTTGCCTGCCTTTAAGGCGGGTTGGGCGCCGGAGCCCGGCATTACCTGATGCGAGACGCAGTGGCATAAAGCCACTACTACACGCCGGTTTTTAATTGCCGAGGGTGGCGATGACAGGAAAACTTGATGGAAAGTGGGGGAAAGAGTGTCTTAATACTAAGTTCCCTCCCGCTATATGGGGGATACGCCGTAAAACATTAAAATATTGTAAAAAAAATAAAAAAAACTCGTATTTGTTTTTCTATATATATATATACGAAATAATTACGTCTAATTGCAACGGTAAATGAAAGATAACGTTAACAGTACCTACTCTTTGGCAACTAGACTTTATGAGGCGTAGGTCATGAGCTTACGATACGATAAGTTTTAATTTTCTTCTATTTTTAACATATTGTTGTATAGTTGTAATTTTTACTGTTATATATGTCGGCGTAACCCTTATTGTGCATATATAATTATATTGTCGATATACTAATTTCAATTACTTTTACTAAGAATGATTTTAATGTGATATAGTTACTTTGAATTCTACTATTATAGTTAATGGCCTTATTATAAGTTTAATTAACTAAGAAATATTTAATTATGTTTTTTAATATTACGTTGAATTTAGAAATAAAATATAAGTGAATAAAATACTGTGTATATTAAATTAATAGTTTTGTATTTGTCACCTACCGATCACGCCACTGTATGACGCGTAGCGTCATCAATTCTTGTTACCCTACAACTTATTTGTAAGCGATCCTTTAAAAGACCGCACTAGCATTGTACGGGCACTCTTGGCTCTGGTGTGGTTCGGAGCACTACTCGTGCTCTGCCACTGGCTAACCTATTTGGATAATTAATTATTTAGTGAATTAATTATTATTTTAATTATAAATGTGCTTAAGGCTTATGTATAATTATCTACGCGATGTCTTGGCCCTGGTGTGGTTAAGAGGACTACTCGTACTCTGCCACATAACCTCGACTATTCGGATAATTGATTATTTGATTAATCAGTTATTATTGTAGTTATGAATATGGTTAACACCTATTTACATTCAGAAATTTACACTTGGCTGGAGCAGTGAAGGCGAGTTGATATATCGCAAAGGGAACCCTTGAAGCCTTCACCCCCCCCTGTGGTCGCAAGTCCCGGGCACTGCTCCTTCACATCATTTAAAGAGTACGAAATCTATCTTACTTACAACTATCCTTCACTGACTATCATCTTATTATTTATTATGCTTGCAATTATAACACTCCATAATTAGTTTACGTTTGAAATGGTTCAATTATTTATGTTTTCAGTTATTATGTTAAAACTACCATATAAAAAGTATTTGTGTTTTTGCATGTGTTATGTGTTCACATATGAGTAGAACCAAAGTCCAGAACACGGTCGGAGGTTCTACTCGTTTATTTTTAACGCCCAACACGCGTCTTCTCCGACATATATATAATTTAAAAAAATGAATTAATATCTCGAAAATAATTTTCCAACTATGTTTAATATAAATGAATTTTATATTAAAGTGAAATATATAATATCAAAAATATGTAATGGTGTAATATTTCTACACTCTTACTTACCCCTCCAAAACGGAAATTGACGGGATAGATATAGTACGGTAGGTGGACTACAGTATTATGACTATCAAAACATTGTTTAAAAACAAAAAAAAACTAAATTTCAAGTTCTACTTTGAGTTATGATACGCAGAAGTGTTGTTAAGATTCATGATGATTATTAAAAAAAAAGTTCATTTACTCAGCATTCTAAAGTCTTTGGTTTCGTCATGAAATCCTTAAGGAAGGAAATTCTGTATAGCCTGAAATATACAAGGGGAATATTTTCAAGACTACAATTATTCTAAGGTTTTACTTCAAAAATGTTATCTTAATTTTATAAAAATTAGGTAAACTAAAATACTTTAAATATGTAAAAGTATATTTTATTTCTTTATATTACTATACATTTTCTTCCCAATTTTCAAGACATTGCATGTTGAATGGCGGAACTTAACGTTGCGCTTTGACTTGTTACCAGAGCGATGAAATGGAAATAATTTAGTTCCTGTCCAACCAAACCCTCAACAGCCTCATTACCCTTATGCCACGATGATCTCAATTCATCATTAGAATAAACTAAAATATTATAAGTTATTTTATTTTATTTTATTTCAATAATAAAATATAAATCATTACGATTATCGATATCAGGATTAATTGCAAAGCGACGTTTTGCATAGCTTTGTTATGTTCAAAATTATGAAATTATTTTTCATAAAATATTAAGTTTACTTTAAAAATAACTTTGCCTATGGCAATGCCTCCAGAATTCGGTGGAAAGTGAGGAACAGAAGTGTTTTAATAAGGACAGAGTTCCCGAGTACCTTCTGCTTACTCTGCTATGTATCCCGCACGTAGCTGGGTAGGCTGCGTGTAGGGTTGTGTATGGACAGGACATAAAAATAATAGATTAAGAAAGTCTGTTCAGTCGTTTGAAGAACGAAATTTTTAAAATCAAATTTAATTTTGCTTAATATGGAAAATTTTAAAAACTTCTCTTTCTTATCTCAAATTATCATTCATAGCAATGTCCTTTTGGGTAGCAGAAATTTGTAAAACACAGATGAGAAACAGAGACCTCTCCCTACAGAGATGTTATCAATATAAGTAAGGTGTAATACGCATATAACAAAAAGAAAACAGCGTATAGCTTTATAGTCAGTTTCCAAGAGACGCTAGTTCAAGTCTCGCGAAATTTTGTAGTATCGATTATTTTCTTTCTTCCAATCTGTTAAATAAAGCTGAACGCCTCTCGGGCACCAATACTCCATGTCATAATAGAAAAGACAAATTACATAAATTACTCTTTAAACAGATTTTAACAGCTATTTTCGTCACAAAATGTCTTTATTAAATTATATTATACCGAAAGTTATTATTTTTTATAATATTTCATCTACATTTCTACTCAAATAACAGCGTCAGTTTCCGGGACCTTAGTATCAGGTTAAGCAATTAACACAAAATTACTATTAAAGCAAATGAAAATTTTCGGTGAGAATTTAATTCCATCTCGACTTTCAACGTCACGTTGAAACAATTAACAACGTTTTATTATTTTTAATAAAATACTTAAAATTGTATTGTAATTTTGAACTATTAGAGTGATGAAAAAACTTTTGCTAAGCTGTAACTCGTATACATATTTTGACTCTATATATGGCACGAGGTGTGACTGCAAAACCGACTGGTTGTGGGTTCGATCCCCACTCGAGGAGATGAAATATTTACTTAAAATTATATTTCCATTTCTTCGCTCTGGTGTCGAGGTTAAGCGCGGCGTTGAGTTCTGCCACTCAACACGCAATGCCTCCAGAATTCGGCAGAAAGTGGGGAACGGAGTGTCTTAACACTAGGTTCCCTCTGCCTACCCTGCTGTGTGCGGGATACAGCGTGAAGCTAATTTAATGCATGCAAGCATGTTATAATAAAATCAATTATAATCACTTACCATCAAGTGCCCCGCACGCACGTTTGCTTTGTCTTTTCCATAAATAAATCTGGCCAATATCTACTGGTCTGGTGGTAGCTCTCTTTATAGATATCACAGGGTGTCACGTAGAAGCCAATTAAGATTACTTCTAGGAAAATATTGTTCTACTAAAAACGATAAAATAAGTAAGTAATAGGGCAGAATATTGGAAACATAAAGTATTTCTAAGAAGATATCTGCTAAAAAGAATTTTCTTACTCTACTTCTATATTGTAAAGACGGGACATATCTTTTTCTTTTTGTACCGATATAGTGTACCCGTTATTTGATTGATCTATATATATAGCTCTTTTCATAGTTTTAGCTTAAGATTAATTTTTCCTTAGAAATATTCTAAAATTTTTATCTTTAGCTACTTGTAATATTGTCATAGATTATAGTCATAAAATTAAATTTACATTAATAATTATTCAATAAACAATATATAATATTTAGATATGTGAAATAGAATGCTAATATATATTTAACTGCCTTTCCACACTAATAAGGAAAAAATTACAAAAAACTAGCAACAAAACGGTTCGTTGCACGGTATCTAAGAAGTGTGATTTTTTTCGTAATATATTAAAATGAGAATAATTCATAGCTTTGTCAATATCACCGTTATGTTTTTTGTTGTAGGGAGGCAACCTTTTGTTAAGAAATTCCATTTCCTTTTTTTTTTCGCCCAATTTTCAAGACATTGCACTTTATCTAATAGTGCCGGAAAATGAAAAAAGATATAATTATTCTCCGAGCGAGAATTGAACACATAACTATCACGATCACAGCTGGACACTGTCCTAGTATGACCATAGAGACGAAGCTGTAGGTTAAATTAGAAGGAAAAAACTGTTAAAGTTTTAGGCTACCTATTTTTTATAACAGCGCAGTTGTAAAATTTGCTTGCTGCTATTAAAACTAATGTGTATCTCACGTTCGACCTTAGAAATAGGGCACAATCAAAAGGATTATGTTCGTGACTTGCTTATAGGAAGCTCACGAAGAATATATAGATTCGATTAAATATATTTCTCCTTAAATATTGAAAAGTTAAATTTACATATAAACAAAAAAAAAACAATTATATGATGAATAATTAGGTAGGCTTTGCTTTATAAAAATCTATATATAACACCAGTGTGGCGCAGTGGCACAAAGTGTGACTGTAAAACCGACTGGTTGTGGGTTCGATCCCCACTCGAGGAGAGGAAATATTTACTTAAATTTATATTTCCATTTCTTTGCTCTGGTGTCGAGGCAAAGCGCGGCGTTGAGTTCTGTCACTCAACACGTAATGCCTCCAGAATTCGGCAGAAAGTGGGGAACGGAGTGTCTTATTACTAGGTTCTCTCTGCCTACCCTGCTGTGTGCGGGATACAGCGTGAAGCTGATTTATTTTTTTGGAGTTTTTTATATATAATACCTAAAAACTAAATCTACTAGCTCTATTCAGAAATATTATATACGAGTACATTTTATACACAACTCCATAGTAAATGGTGTTAGAATCTCACGAATAGAGTGCTATAGCTTTGTCGCACCTGTGTATGTTTTATCACATTTTTTATTTTTAAGCTACGTATACAGCAGGCAACTTGAAAATCTAAGGTTAAGAAACTCCGTTCCCATTAAGACATTTCCGTTCCCGTTTAGTCCCGTCAGCGCGTTTAGTGGCGGAACAATACACTTCACTTTGCCTAATTAGTGGAGCAGAAAAGAAAATAATTTTTATCTATATATATAAAAGGACTTGTGCTGACTGACTGAGGTAAGACGCACGCAGAGCCGTAACCGCTGATGGTAGAAACGTGAAATTTGGGCAGATGTTTATTTTCATATTCTGGACATCCACTAAGAAGGGAATTTGAAAAATTTTAACCCTAAAGGGATGAAATAGGGGTTGAAAGTTTGTATGGAAAAAAATTTTAATCTGTACCGATTTTTATAAAATTTGAAATTCAGACTCTTAAAAATATTTCATTGAACACGTGTTTCATGGTTTTTAAGAATTCACCCCCTAAGGGTTCAAATAAGGGGTTGAAAGTTTATATGGAAAAATCTTTAAATTGCCACCGATTTTTATAAAAATTTAAATTCAGACTGTTAAAAATATTTTATTGAACACGTGTTTCGTGGTTTTTTTAGAATTCACTCCTAATAAGCGGGCGAAGCCGCGCGCGCCCTCTAGTATATTATAATACATTTCCCGAGTGGGAATCTAACCCAGAATCTCCCACCTCGACATATTCTGTGTGTTTCGAGTACTTATATCTAATTAAAAATAAACAGCTATAAGAATATAAGTAAAATAATATTCAAAAGCGACACTAATCATTACTATTTCCTTCCCCACATTCAAGACGCAGAAACTAATAAATAGAATAAAACAAGATGAATATCTAAACAACACATGTACTACTCATTTCACGGTTCAACTACCGTCGACTAGTTTAGTGTTTGATTTAAATTGTTTCAAATGGAGATTACCTTTCTGTGAGATGTAATGCTTTAGATGTTGAATACAATGTTATATTAGAATGTGTATACTAGTTTTAAGACTTAAAATTGAGATCAGGAGTGACACAGAGGCGCAAAGTCCGACTGTAAACGCGACAGGTTGCGGGTTCAATTCCACACGGCGGTAATGAGGCAAAGCGTGGCGTTGAGTGGAAATTGAGAAGCGAAAATACCATAATGTGAACGAAATTTCTTAACTCTAGGTTTCCTCTGCCTACTCTGCTATGTGTGGGATACATTGTGAAGTTAAAAAAAACATGTATCTACTACTAATTTTACGGTAAATTTTTAAAATGTTATTCCAAAGCTGACTATTTTTCTAAGGAAAAAAAGCATTTTTATAATAAATGTATAAACAATTGAACGAAGCGAAATTTGAACTTGCGCCTCTAGAAAGCCGTCCAAGCGCTTTGACCACTATGCCATACGTGATCCTGACTACACCCATAGTAACACTAGGTTCTCTATCTCTACACAGCAAAGCCGATGATATACTCATACAACATTAAACAGTCATGGAGAGATGAAAACTTGAAACTATATTTTGAAATTTCAAAGTAACTGTAATATTAAGAATATATTTTTTCATATTTTTAATTACTTAATCGACTACATTAACCTTAAATACAAATACCCTTAGTACGGTTTCAAGTTCCTCTATGTTTAATTTTTTTACGTTTTCTAAAAATTTCAATTTAAAACATTCAATGAACGGAGAAGTATATTTGGATAATATGTTCAGTAGAGATGGAAGATACGAGATGGATGTGTAAAGGCGTATTGCTGCCGGTAACAGGGCTAACGGAGCCTTAGCTGCATTGATGAGACAGCGAAACATCAGCACAGCTGTGCGTTTGGCCGTACACAAGACAACGACGCTGACGTCGACGCTGTTATGCGGCAACAAAATGTGTGTATTATAGAAAAAGAATGAAAAAAAGATGAATGTCGTAGAGGTGCGATCTCTTTGTATAGATATGCGGAGTCATCTTGGCTGATCGAATTTGAAATGAAGAGATACACAGAATGGTAGTTAGGTACTAGCGAGGATGTCATGTTGAAAATGAAGAAGAACGTGCTCAGCTAGTTTGGGTGCGTTGAAAGAATGAGTGATGAAAGAATGGCAAAAAAGAATTATGATGGAAGAGTGAGCGGTAAGAGATGTAGGGGAAGACCTCGGCTGACCTTCGAAAACCCAATATTAAAGACACTGTGTAACAGTATGTACCTTGAGTATAAGTTTAAAATAAATAAATAAATAAAATAAAATATGCATGGCAATACACATAAATAACATAGTTAATTATGAATAATACAAACTATATATTTTGAATAAAATATTAATCGAGACGAGTTCGTGTATTGTCGTCCCGAGTGTCGCGACCGTCGTTCTGTCTATATATGTGGGTGCAGAACTCGGAAGGCAGCGGTCGAGTCAAACTGTCAAGTACTACGGTACTAATATGTATGATGCACAGACTCGTACCAAATGTATTATAAATATAATATCATAATTTGAAGCCTATAATGGCACGATCTTTTAGGATCGAATTTCTTATAAAGGCAATATATGTGTAGGGGCGACACATATTGTAGATCCAAGTGATCTTTGACCAATATTATGATATTGAATGTTGCTTGACGTCGCGGAAGCTGACGTGATGGGCTTATGCGAACTGTTATAGTGACATTAACTATGTCGTGGCTGACGCCGTCTCGCGGTACGCTCGTGGTACGTAAGCTATGCTTGTATGGCGTTGGTCATTGACATATTTTATACCACGTCTATGACTTGGTATACGATTAGTAGGTGTGTGATGCTATTTCATGTCCCAGCTCCGGTGTATGTAGTAGTGTCCGCCTGTCTCATGCGGGTGTGTGGTGCTATCACGAACGAACACTATTCTAATACAATCTTAATATAAACAAGCTTAACAAGTACCTTCGGAAAGATCACACACAAACGTCCCGGAGAGTTCAATAAGACTGTTGCAGCCGCAGTCTGGTAGGAATTCACGGTGTAGGGCGGGGAGGGGCCCGTACTCTTTCTTCCTTTTATTATAACTAGTTCGCAGTTATAGTGGAGAGGAAGATAAGACGCGCTCTTGGCTTATCTTCGGACGAGCTTTGAGTTACGATAATGTTATATTGTCGAGTCTACAGTTATATTAATAACTGACACAAGAACAGCTTCTGATGGCAAATATCTTATTAAAGCGATACCTTCTAATGGCATAATATAAAGTTCTTAATACTGTTACCTCTGAATCTCTAAAAGATTATGGGTTCTTCACGGTCACAACTATAAACGATTCTAACCATAGACACACCACGAGCCGAGGCCTTATTTATTAAATAATATTTTCAAAGGGATATCAGTTACAACTGGGAGAAGATCATGTAAAAAACATGAGGTAAAATGGATGAGCTCTATAGCAGAATGACTATTTGACGCAAAAAATAAAAAAAATCACATTGTAATGTACACCGATTTCCACATTGAAAGGTGCTTTTGTTTATTAATACTTATGAAATGGGTAAACTTAAGATTGAGTTTCTTGCCAATTCTTCTCAGGAGTACTGCCTTCCCAGCCGATAATGCAACGTATTAATTCAACGATTCAAAAGTACTTGCAAAAATACTTTTTGGTAGGCAGTTCTCCTGAGAAGAATTGGCAAGAAACTCAATCTTAAGTTCATCTCGCACAAATACTTGCAAAAGTATTTTTGAATCAAGAATATTTTGATTTAGTAAAAGGTCGCTAAAAAGTTGTTATACAATTTGAAAAACAATCTAAGAAATTATAATTAATATTAAATTACTAATTTCGGTTTCCTTTTAATTCTTCTTGAAGTGTAGTATAAATACTTACTTCCTCAAATTCTCGTTTACTACTCGGGTCTAATGAAATTTTTTTAAAAGGTCAAGCAAAATCAAAAAGGATGAACATTAGTTCTAAGTAATTCCATTAGTGCAACAAACATTCCAGAGCTATTTATAGGGTTGCCGGAATGTTGCAGTTAACAAAAAAAACGACTTCAAATAATAAAACGAAAAAGTAAAACATAAATTTAGTTTAAACATAAATTAACTGTTGAGGCCGGTCGTGGCGCAGCGGCACGAGGTGTGACTGTTGTACAGAATTGACTTTTCTATCCTTTTATTATATATAGAGATTTGAAAAACAATCTAAGAAATTATAATGAATATTAAATTACTAATTTCGGTTTCCTTTTAATTCTTCTTGAAGTGTAGTATAAATACTTGCTGTACTTCCTCAAATTCTCGTTTACTACTCGGGTCCAATATAATTGTTTTAAAAGGTCAAGCAAAATCAAAAAGAGTTCACATTAGTTCTAAGTAATTCCATTAGTGCAACAAATATTCCAGAACTATTTATAGGGTTGCCGGAATGTTGCGGTTAACAAAAAAAAATCGCCTTCAAATAATAAAACGAAAAAGTAAAACATAAATAATCTTAACATACTGTAAAATGTATTTTAATATTATTAATAAATAATAATTAAAAAAAACTTTATACTCATTTCTCCCAGTGAGACATAAATCTACAGCCACAGTTCATAACCCACTTAGTGTGGTTAATTTTTCATTGAAAAGATGGTGACAAATTAATTAGGTAATACTTGAAGTAATACTGGACATATATATAGCTACCATAGTTCCATCGAGTATCAATATAAAATAAATAAATCAGCTTCATGCTGTATCCCGCACACAGCAGGGTAGGCAGAGCGAACCTCGTGTTAAGACACTCCGTTCCTCACTTTCCGTCGTATTCCGGAGGCATTGCGTGCTGAGTGGCGGAACCCAACGCCGCGCTTTTCCTCGACACCAGAGCGAAGATATGAAAATATAAATGTATATAAATATTTCTCTTCTATTTCTCTTCCTCGAGTGGGAATCGAACCCACAACCAGTCGATTTTACAGTCACACTTTGTGCCTCTGCGCCACGACCGGCCTCGAGTATCAATAAACATAGCTAAAAAGGAAAAAAAAATGTTAAGTCATTTCTGTTGCGTACTCATTCACTTCGTCACCGAGTGTTTAATATTTTTCAGGGAGGGGCGAACAGAGTGGTGGCTTGACAAGAATATTACAAAGAAATAATATAAAAATATATCTTGAAACGTAATAGCTCATATCATTCCATCAATCAATTTATGTTAAGACAGTAGAGGTGATGTCGCTATAAGCATGTCGGAAATCTTCGCAATACGCTCATTAAATGAAATAATAATATTTTATAAAACTTCAAAAAGATTATTACCTAATTTAGCAACAAAAATATAATGACTAGTACACTTAAGAATTTTTTTTAGGTTCATTCGGAATACAGATTCCGAATATATAAGGGTAAGCAGAGGGGAGATAAAGTAAAACACTGCCCACTTCTGTCGGATTCTCGAAGCAATGAACTCAACGCCGCGCTGTGCCAAATTTACAAAAAAATATTCGTTCTCTCCACTAAGTACGAGTCCACGACGACCACTTGAGTATTAATCATTTATAATGAAAAAAAATGTATCGCAAAAGAATTGTGTTCTTATTTGATTTTAGCATGGTCCAACTTAGCCAACGTGCAGATATATTAAAGTGCCTCAGTGTGCCTTATAAAATCAGTATTTAACAATTAAATACAAAAAATTCATCGGTTGGCCAATATCTGCGACTAGGAATATTGGTTGGTCTAGACTAAAACATGCATGGAGTAGTTGTTTTAATTTAGATAATTGCTTTAATTTTTTTTTGTTTTATAGCATTTCTATTGACCCATTTCTCTGTGCACTATTGATATCCATTGTAGCCCACAATAAAAATATTAGTTTATTAAAACTTAATAAATATAACACTGGCAGAGGGAACCTAGGACTGTCGTGTTAAGACATTTCGTTCTCTTTTCGCCTTTTCTGGTCCCCATTTTCCGCCAAATTCTTGTGGTGCTGCGTGTTGAGTGCCAGAACTTGACTACGCGTTTTTCTCGTTAGTTGTTTCGCTCATTACCAAAGCGAGAAAGTAAAATATTCAATCTTTCATATCTGTTATACATAAACTGTTTATTTTATCGTGTTGACAATTTTAGTAAATTTACTAAGCTTGTCAACCTATTGTCAAAAAAGAGAATCCATGACTATAGAAGTCATGGATTCTCTTTTTTGTTCCATTTATAAAATAGGAATTTAACCTGCTATTGACACCGTGAAATATAAAATTCGATTTAATCCCACGATTTTAAAATTACACTCAGATAGTGTATGACAGGAAGGAGGAAGAAAACTTTATTTTTTTTGTATATCTTTAATATCGCAGAGCAAATTGTTTTATATCCATTAAACGCTCTACGAAACTAAGCCTTAATACACTGTTATAAGGTTGAGTTTTATTGAATTAATCTAATGTCATAAGTCTGTGTGTAATAATATTCTGAATTTCTGCTTATATTGACTGTTGCCATATTTTGAAGCTATATTTGTATGTAGTCTTTTATCTAGTATATAGTTGATCGAAGATTTCAATGAAATAATTTACAAAATTAATATTTATACATATATAATATAGAGATAACAAAGTGTGATTAGTTTTGTGTGAACGCTGTAACTTTTCATTAAAATCTGTCGAAACTAACAAGAACGATAACTAAATTTCCTTCATCCTGTTCCAGAACAGAGCAAATAATATAAGTTTAGTTTAATATTAAAGTTGGTAGTAATTAAAAAACACTTTGTGTACATAATTTATTATATTATCTAAGTTAAATTGAGTTGAGGCTATCGTGGCGCAGGGTACACAAGCGTGGACTGCAAACGCGACGGTTGTGGGTTCGATTCCCATTCAGAGGAATGAAATATTTAATATTTTAGTTCCTCGCTCTCCTAACAATTCAAAGCGCGGGATTGAGTTCCGCCACTGTTGGTAGTTTAAGAAAAGTTAAAAAAAGTTTTGATATTGAATACTATATGTACTTTTTTTCAATGAATTTATCAAAGGTTTAAAAAAATATTTTATTATTGTCAAAACATATCAATACGCCAATCAAAATCAATGCAGTTTATATACATATACCTAAATACATCTTTTTAGGGTTCCGTACCTCAAAACGTAAAAACAGAGCCCTTATAGGATCACTTTATTGCCCGTCTCTCTGTCGCGTGAGATTGCGTAAGGGTGTCAAGCTAAAATGAATATCAAATATTCAGGTCTATGGTCTTTTGTCAATCAAAAGACATCACATTTAATTTTGTATAATATTCACCGCGGAATGAAAGCCTATTGGATACTTCCCGTGAACCTACACTTACGAAATTTGGCACGAAGTGTAAAACTTATCATAGAAGTAAAGAAGAATAATTTTAAAAGTGAAAATTTCTCTCTCCGACTAAGAGATGATTTCTCAAAACTCCAACCAAAACTAGATTTAATACATTATAATCCAGACAAGCATAGATGTAGACGGCAACCGTTCTTAGTAACGACAATATTTACTTATAGTAAGTGATTTGTCACTTCATCATCTACCTAACCGAATAAGAAATCTCTTTCATAAAGTCACGAATGCGTCTTCATACGTTATCATGAGACGTGGCACTTGACAGCCTCGCAACACAATGGATACAATTTGTAAGTAACTTTTTACATTTAGAATATTATTATACAAATACATTATACTCCTACTGAAGAAGAAATAACCGTATTTCAGACTTTTTGATGAGCTTTTATGGCGAAAGTTTAAAATTTCATTCTTTGCCGTTTTTGTTAATCTTTTTAAATTATTTTACTGTGTTTGGGTGTCTTTCAATGTTTGTGGAATTATAATTATGTTATTCGTTTTTACATAAATGTAAAGTGATAGAATTCTAAAAATGGGCAATTTGTAGAAAGAAGAGCATCTTAAAAATCTTAGAAAATCTTTTGTTGTAAAATGAGAAAGAAAAAGTTTTAAGTCAGTTCGTTAGTTAGTAGTACTAAACATAATACTATTAAATCTATCCCTTCATTCTCTGGTCTCTCTAGACATAATTCCTACAATTTAGTTGCCTGGAAAAGATCACTTTTAGTGAAAAGGTCGCCTTTTCACATTTTATTATTTTATAAGCTCTTGTAAATTGTATATTTGCATTGTGTATTATGGTGTGAAATAAAGAGTTTTTATTTTATATTATGTAGTATGTAGTAGTGTTAAATATTATATATATAATAGAACTTCTAGATTTTTAGATTTACTTACGTAGATTTACGTACTTCGACAGTAACACTAGTAAAATCATTTCGAATTTGGTTAAGTAGAGACAGCCGCTCAGTCCGTGGAGGGAAGCCCTAATGCACGCCTAAAAGGTCCTCTTAAGCTTTGGGTCCAAACTCCCAGGAACTGCTCTGAACTCCTCACTCTGAGAGGTCATGGACCCGACGTAGTGTCTTGTCTTCAGCAGATCCTATAATGTATGCAAAATATATATAAAATATGATAGTATAATAGATTATTATACCGTTTTCGACAGTTTGTATAGGAGCTCAATTTAAAGTTGCTTCCTATACGTATTAAAACTCCAGCTGAAACTTTTCTGTTGTTGTAAGCCCGAACTTTTCATTCAGCTTCATAATATTAGCTTTTCAGTAGACGTAGGTGCTGCACATACTTTCTATAACTTTTAGTTTCCGTAAGAAATATTTTTATGTGCATTTGTGACATTATATTATACTCTGGCAAAAAACTCGTTCGTTTCCCGTTTTCCGCCGAATTCTGGAGGCAATGCATGATGAGTGGCGGAATCGACACCACGCTTTGCCTCAACATTTATACAATATATTTACCTCGAAAATTTAGCGGAAAATGGAAATCGTCACTCGACTTAACACATAGATGAGGGATTTATGAAACCTACCTACGAAGTTTCTTCTTTTGGTTTGTTATATTTGATAGTTTCACTACAAATTTTAAGGTTCTGTAAACGAATGGCGATAAAAGATACCCTATATTATATAGATTTATTAAATATAGGGTTTCTTTTATACAGATTTGTCATATTTATATATTTATTCATATGTCACAGCAATTTGTTTTAAGATTTAATGATTAGATAAAATCTGTGAATCGGTTTTAATTATATTTTGTACTTATTTTTTTTTATTATTTTAAGATATTTTGTTGTAATATACGACTATAAATTTGGTAATAAGACTATAAATTTGGTATTTATTTCAGCTTGATACCTCCACACGATCTTGAAACAAATGGTCTCGATAGACAGACGGACAACGAAGTGATCTTATTTCGTTTTGCCTATTGAAGTAGGGAACTCTAAAAACACGCAAAAAGGAAATACCATTTAAAAAAAATTAAAGGCTAATTTATACACACGTAATGTATGAAAACCATTATTTATTTATAATGTTATCTATTCTGTACACGTACAAATTGGTTTAACAGCGTCATATCGCGTCCCAAAAGAGCCGGGTAATATATATTTTATAAAATAGGTTAACTGTTAAGATTAGAATGTTTGATTTCTTATTTATTCAGGTTTATTTCAAAATGGGGGTTGGAACTTTTCAATGGAGGTTTTAGAAAAAATCCATGACGTTCCCAGGGCAAGCAAAAGGACTTTAGTGTTAAGACACTCCGTTCGCTATTTTCCGCTAATTTTTCGAGAAATTGTATGTTGAGTGGCGGAACTCAACTTTTCACTTCGTCTTCGCAGAATTTAATCCTTAAAGGCTATATGAGTGTAGAAATACCCAGGCAGATTTGGTTTTTGGTTCTTTAATTTTTGTTACAGCGCTTTGCACTTTCGTGTTTGTAGCTCTTGAACGCGCGAGTGAAGTGGTCATTTTCATGCAATTTTTACCATACGCTTGCCTCCTGGGTGTATCGACTTTAGCGTTAAGACACCCATAATTAATAGTCATAGTGCCCTATTGATTAACAACGTAAGTGTTGACCTTTTTTATGATTTTTATTGAATTACGCATGGAAAATGGAGATTTAGCATGCATAATAGGGGTTTTTTGGATTATGAGTCCACGATAGTAGTAGTAACTAGTATCTTCAAAATAAAAATCAAATCTGTACTAGCATTTGCCGACGAGCCGACTGACTTAATAGAAGAAGATATTCGTCAAGATGATCTCTAAAGTGTTGGTAATTAAGAAGAACTTTTGTCCCATCTGTACGAGATGAAATATTTGAAAATGTTGTGACCACACTTGTGAGGAAAAATTTTTTAATATATAATTTATTAAAGTTAGCCAGGTTAAGGGCAATATGTACTTAACCGAAATAAAAACTTTGGTTTATATTTGTATCTCATTTTGTTTTAAAGAAAAATACATTATGATCCCCTCTTGTATAGTCAGCTGTTTAATTCATATTTTAAAATTTTATTTTTTTACAAAAATATATACAAATAACTAAATTAATAAAATTATCACAGATCCAAGCTCATTGATAAAAGTAAGTTATTCACAATTTCCTACTATTAATTAATAATTTCATTACTTATAAAAAAAAGTATTTTTACACCCATTATAGTCCTAGTAGGTTATATTCATTATAGATCTTAATGGTTAATACAATAATTATAATAATGTGAGAGGATTTACCTAATTCCGCCTTTGTAATAATGCTGATAGCATTGAGGNATACAAGTAAGTTATTCACAATTTCCTACTATTAATTAATAATTTCATTACTTATAAAAAAAAGTATTTTTACACCCATTATAGTCCTAGTGGGTTATATTCATTATAGATCTTAATGGTTAATACAATAATTATAAAAATGTGAGAGGATTTACCTAATTCCGCCTTTGTAAGTATCAGCATTGAGGGCTCTTCTCTTGTGTAACCGAGTGAGGACAGCTGGGTGGACTCAGCCTCGTAATAATTCTCTTGAAGAGGACCACCAGATTCGACGATCACCCATACTTGTGGTGCTAGTGATGGTAAAGTATTTTGTTTAATTTTAACTGAATCGTTTTATAAAAATCGTAGTAAAGCGCTTGAAGATCTTATATATACGTAGATACGAGATATGTTCAAAAATGTTACTATATTCGAATTTCCATTTTTTTGTGGCGTTATGTTTGTAGTGTTGTCTCTCACTTATGCAGATAAATTCGGCCATTTTTTAATTTTGTATGTTCAGTTAATTGTTGACAGTTGCTTTGCTTGCAATATTGACTGTGACATACGGAGAAGCTACCTTGGACCGAAGCAATATTTATGGGTGGTACAAAATGTTCTTAGAATACTAATCCTAATAGACTACTTGTTAAAGTAATTATTAGTCAGTATTAGCATATCCGATATTTCTCGATAACAAATTTTCGGCAATCTATCTAAACAAAGTATCGAAGAGACCGGGTGGCGCAGTTGCACAAACCTGTCACTGTAAGCGACTGTTGTGGGTTTGATTTTCACTCACAAAAAATGAATTATCCTTTATTAATGTTTATAATTCTACGCTCTGGTAACAAGGTAAAGCGTGGCATTGAATTCCGCCACAATACGTAATACCTCTTCCATCCTGGTACTGGTGGTGTCGTAAGAGTCGACTAAAGTACGTGTGGTAGAGTCAGGTCAGCAATGGCAACACGCATGGGCAGACTCGACCAGATCATTACCACCCCCAGCATATAAAACCGGCGTGAAGTAGTGGCTTTATGCCACTGCGTCTCGCATCAGGTAATGCCGGGCTCCGGCGCCCAACCCACCTTAAAGGCAGGCAACGCACCTGTAGTTCCGCTGGTGCTGCACGGGTTCGTGGGCGGCGGTAATCACTTACCATCAGGTGACCTGAACGCTCGTTTGCCTTGTCTTTTCCATGAAAAAAATACCTCAGAAAATGAATAACGGAGGTTCTTAACACTAGGTTCCTTCTACCTACCTTGCTATATGTTAAACACAGCGTGAGGCTAAAAAAAGAAAAAAAATATATTTACTTACTATTCACATGAAGATAAATCATCTGACTCTGGGTGGGTGTGTAGATATTTGACATTCGTAAACGCCTTCATCATCAGACTTGACTTCCCTGATAAGCAGCCTCCAATTGCCATGGTAATATTTCCCAACTGATACCGTACTGTCCGCTGCATACGTAACTGAACTGTACCCACTGTGAGCAGTATTGGAATTTCTTCACGACCTCTCCCACAGATCCCGGATACATAAAAAATGGTGTATTTTAATTCATTCTGATATTTTTATACATATGACTCAGCTACATGCTTGGTCTTTGCAAGATTATTAAAACTATTTTTCTTTAGGTGCTTTGACACTTCGATCGATCGTTCTCGTCGATAAATACTTTCGCTTACGCGAACCTTGAACTATAGTGATATATATATAGTGCCTTTGAGATATAGAGTGTAATTTCGTAACATTGCCACTGACGTACGTATGCTATAAGTATACGTACGCATTTTGAATACCTCCTACTTCGATCGACTATATACTAGATAACAGATTGCATATAAATATGGCTCAAAAATATAGCAACAGTCAATATAAACGGAAATTCAAAATATTATTACACACAGGCTTGTGGGCAGGATTGTAGGTTCGATTTCTACTAGGGGAAATGAAATTTTAAATATTTTACTTCCTCGTTAAGTTCTAGCACTCAACACGCAATACCACAAAAACTTGGCGAAAAATCGGGACCAGAAAAGGCGAAAAGAAAAAATAAAATGTCTTTACACGATATTCCTAGGTAATTTCCTGTGCGACAACGGATATTCGTTGTGCATAGAGAAATGAGTCAGTAGAAATGCTATAAAACACAAAAAATAAAACAATTATCAAAATTATGACAACCACTCCATGCATGTTTAAAAGAACGAGACAAAGGGACGTCATCTTCCAAAGAATGAGTTGATAAGACTAAAGCAGCAGCAGCAGAAGCCTCTAGATCATCAGAAAAATCTTCATGCGGTGAATCAACGCAGTCCGATAGATTGAAAACAATTTCATTTACTGATGATTCGTCCGTTTCACAATGCCAAGATTGTACATTTTTTTTCTATCGGCGCTGTTAGCCAACAGTGCTCGCTTCTTTCTCTTTTCTTAATTTTGATGGCTCTATGATTCATTTTATGTACAGATAACCAAAACACACACACACACACATATATATATATATATATATATATATATATATATATATATATATATATATATATATATTGTTAGCGAACTCATGTAAAAGATGGTAGATGTTGGTGATAAAAACAGTGGAATTGTGTCAATCGAGAGTAGTTGCTGGTAGGCAATGGCCCCTATTGGAAGGAAACTCGTATACATAACACTTATTGCAATTATATAGTATCTCTTTCCAAATTGTTTAGAAACATATAGACGTCGTGTGTTTGTATAGTGTTTTTTTAAAAACGTAAATGCTCGAGAATCCAAATTGTACGTTTAATATACTTTTCTTCAACTTCAACTACAAAAGAATCAAATGGGTTCCAACTTCACTTCAATTTGGTCGTCTTTTCATTTTCTATTACTCTCACCAACAAAATCTGGATTGTAATTATTCAGTTCGTTACAAAGTTCGAGTGAGGAGACTATTGTGATCTTAAATAACACCTTATCTACAGGCAGTAAGAAAATAAACTTTTAGAGTCCCTTATAATTGGCCTCGAGAGTTTTGAGTTCCCCAATGTCTATATAAAACGACATTCTAACTACAATAACTATCGACTAATATCAGACTGTACAGGTTTTATCGTCAGTTCAATGTCTAAATGTTCTCATTTCCACTAATAATAACAATAATGGAGTGAAACAAGAATGTATTGCATTTGTAATGTAGCTTTAAGTTGGTTAGGGTTGCTTTTAAACGAAGGCTGCCTTTTGGTTATTCTGCTTTTAGTAATAACCAGTGATGGCTTAAGCTCAGTTAAATGCTATAGACTTTAAACTTAAAAAGTAATGATTCAGTTTCATTTTGTAAATTGTAATTGAGAGATTTTGTAACGGTAATAATCTGTTATTTTATAATCATTTAAAATGGTTATTATTATCCTGTACTGTATATATTATGATATATATATACTTTGTATATCATTACAAATAAATAATATTCAATTTACTACTTTTTATATTCATATATGTGTAAGTCAAACGTAACTCTGTCTGTCTGAGACGCAATCCGCTGATCCGATTGTAATAAAATTAGACTTGAGGGTCTTGGGATGGACATAGGTAACTTTTTTCACCTATTTGCAATATTCTCGATATATACTAATATATTAAAATACTTTTCAATTTGACATGCAATTTATTCTGCCCAACTATTGCTAAGCAACAAGGAATTTTGGTGTTTTAAGAAAAGATCGCCAAAAATGAGCCCGAATAATTACATGGCGTGCGCTGGACTCAACCTTATGAGACACATAAAAACTACTTAACTTAACTTAGCTTCAGGCTTTATCCTTAGCGGGATAATCAGAGAGAACGGAGCGCCAAACGCTACGGTACATAAAAACTACGTTGTACAAAAATATTGTCCTTTAAAAAATCTATTAAAAACTTTCACAATAGTAGGTATATGTTTATCTCGGAAAATTGACCCACAGTTACCATTTTAATATTTTTTTTAGCTTCACGCTGTATCCCGCACACTGCAGGGTAAGCAGAGGGAACCTAGTGTTAAGACACTCCGTTCCCCAGTTTCCGCCGAATTCTGGAGGATTTGCGTCTTGAGTGGCGGAACTCAACGACGCTCTTTGCCTTAACACCAGAACGAAAAAACAGAAATATAAATTTAAATAAATATTTCCTTGCTCCGAGTGGGTATCGAACCCACAACCAGTCGCGTCTACAGTTACACTTTATGCCTCTACGCCACGACTGGCCTCCTACAAATTTAAATTCAAATTTATCGGGTTATTGTTAAAGTATAATATTTGTCTGAATCTGAATATTTAGATGGGAACAATTACTCATGGAATAAGACTCAATAGAAATTGGTATTGTATATAACCCTGGTAACACAAACTATGGGAATTTTCATACAACATTTAATAAACAAATTCAGAAGAGGAATAGGGCAATAGGTTTCGGAGATTTCAATATAGATCTACTAACAAATGACAAAAAACTAAATAATATACATAACTAATATTAGTCATATAAACAACATCGCTAAGAAATACTGTATAAGAGATTCTGCGACACAAAAATCGATTCTGGATCATGTGAGCATAAATTTGAGAAATTCCAAATGACAATTTTCGAATCAGCTATGTCAAATCGACCATAACCAAATCTGTTTTGAAATAACGAAATATGTCCAACCTTAGAAAATTCAAACTAAATACAAAGCAATAGACTATGACAAGTTATATACCATGACTAAAGTAAAATAAAATGATGATAAGCTTCAACGATAACGATTACACAAAATTGGAAAATACAATAAAATACAACATAAATATGAGTAAAATTATCAAGACTAAAATTCTAAACCAACTGCAGAAAGACTAGATGTATAAGAAAATAATTGCTGGACCAAAGAAACCGTTTTTTTGACGAGCTGACGAGTAGACCAGAGGACGAAAAACTAAAGAAAGAATTTGAAGCAGACAAAAGCCAACTAACCACACTAATTCAGAATATAAAAGATGCCTACTGCTTTAAAAAAATTACTCAAATAATGAAAAGAATTTATTAAGTTAAGATAAATTCCCGGATTCGTTAAATATCGCTAGAGCGACTCCAATTTTTAAGTCAGGTATTAAAACAAACCCTAAAAATTATAGGGGACCTCTATACCACCCACTATATCAAAAATGTTGGAAAAAAATATATATACTCACTTGGAACAATATTTAAATAGTATTAATTATTTTTTGTACGTCAGGACGTTATGGATTCAGGACTAAAAGCAATAATTTAACGGCAACGATTGACGTCACAACTAAAATAAACATAGACGATGGAAAAATAACCCTCGCTTTATTCACTGACGCAGTACAAGTCGGATGTGCTCCCGCGCTGCTGCTGATCTGGTGTAGCCAGTGATAGTGTTCTCAGTATTATTTAAGTGTGCATAGTGTCTGTGGGTCCATACACTACAATTGGCGACGAGGATAAAGGTATGTAAAGGTATAAATGCTAGTATTAGTAAAAAACGTAAAAACAAACGCGCGAAATGAGGATAGCAATCAATAAAATGATTTTTAGAACAAAATATTACAAAAGTAACTAAAATTACTATAATAATTTGTTATTATTCTTACTATTTGTTGTAAATATAATTGACAAATACAGAGGAACTATAAATATTCTAATTACAGTTCTTATCTATAAAATATATTATAAAATTTACAATTTAATTTTTTTTTCTAAAGATGAGTTACAAAGTTCTCAAGGGTTAGTAAACTATAATATATAAACAAATGGATCCCAAATTTGGCTACGATGATTGAACCTCTTAAAGAACTAGACAGAAATTAGGAACCAAAGCTAACATTGAAAAATACTGGAATAGTAATCAAAATCAGTCGTTTGAAACATTAAAGCAGGCACTAACAAAAATTGAATCAGGGTATTATGATGTTAAAGACAAGACACAAGTCATAGCAGACGCGAACCCTGTGGGTTTAGGAGCGGTTTTGGTACAAATCGATAATAATGGACCAAGGATTATTGCATACGGTAATCGAACACTTAGTGAATGTGAAAAGAAATATACCCAAACAGAGAAAGGCTCTTGCTTTGGTTTGGGCCATTGAACATTTTAATATATTTCTCTTTGGTACAGAATTTGATTTATTAATCGATCATAAACTATTAGAATTTATTTTCAGTCCAAAGTCCAAAATGATAATCATTGGATGAAACATTAGAGGAGGCTCTACCATGTAAATCAACTATGAAACTTAGAGAGCTATTTTCCATATTAATAGCAAGCTGTGGGCTCTCAAATCCGTTAAAGATGTGGGATAAACATAAAAATAATAAGGTTGACGATATATTACACAGATTCCCTGAACTTAATGGTATAATGATTGTGTCTACAACGAGGCCCTCATAAAAGTAGAAGACCAAGTAATTATAATAACTGGAAAATATATGTCCGATTTCGGATTTACTACACCAACTCAAAATGGAGATGAGGATTGACTTAATACGAGAAATGAGTTATGATACAATTATATTGCAACAGCACCTCACGGAAAAAAAAATAGTAAATCACTGAAAAATTGAACCCAGAGCAAAAAATTGTATTCCAGAACGTTTTACGACACGTTAAAAATGATAAAGGTGGGTTATTTTTCTTGGATGCTCAGTTCATAAAGAATCACCAATTTGCAATTTGCAATATTAGTGAAAATAGTGATCGTTGAATAATGTTGCAAAAATGTTAGTTAGTTTGGGATGAGTGTACAAAGTCTCATAAAAGGGCAATTGAAGCTATTATATAAATCGGACTTTGGTGGATATCAAAAATAGGCCAATCATATTTGTAGGAATCACCGTATTGCTAGCAGGATATTTCACTCAAACGTTACCAGTAATAACAAAAGGCATACCTGCTGATACAATCAAAGCCTGTTTAAAAAGATCAACTTTGTGGCAACATGTAAAAAAAATTGCCTTAAAACAAATATGCGAGTACACTTACACAACGACACAAATTCAGGATATTATGTTGACGTGAATTTCCTCTCAAACAAAAAAATGTAGGGAATGCAAATTGGCTATGCAAGAGAAATTTTATAGACAACAAATGAAATTGTACGTTAAACGGTAAATTAATGAAAAAATTATATCAGAAATCAAAGCAGACGATGTGCAATATCTTTCTGTGAATATTGTGATGGACCCTGACGAGAATACTCTATACCCAACAGAATTCCTTAACTCTCTGGATTTGCCATGAGTGCCTTCTCATATATTAAAATTAAAAACGTTCCAGTACTTTTAATGAGCAATCTGTATGCACTTAAGTTGTGAAATGGTACATGTGAGAAAATTGCTCACCTTGGAAAAAACATAATCATGGCTATTATAATTAGTGGCAAGTTTAAAGAAGATAGTGTGTTAATACCACGTATATCAATCTCGTAACCTACGTAAACCTACGGACTTGCCTTTTCATTTTAAAAGGTTACGATTTCCCTTACAATCTGGTTTTAGGATGACCATTAATAAAGCTCAAGGACAAAGACTTAAGGTAGCTGGCATTCATTTCGAAAAACATTTTTTTTCACATGGCCAGCTATATGTGGCTTGTTCACGCGTGTAAGATAGCAGATGTAAGTGAAAAAGACTATAGAAGCAGTGGAATTGTGTCAATCGGGGGCAGTTGCTTGTAGGCAACGACAACTTTTTATTAGATGATACATATCACTTATTGCAATTACATAGTATCCCTTTGCAAATAGTTTAGAAACATATAGAAGATGTGTGTTTTTATCGTGTTTTTTTTTAAAACGTTAACCGCTTCCAATTTGTAACATCAGAAGTGGGATACGCATGAAGTTTTCATATCTTTGTGTGTATCTTTGTCCAATTGGTAATTTGGATTGAAAGTTTGGTATTCTCAAAATTAAAAGCTATTTCTTATATCTTCTCTGAAATCTTTCCTGTATTTGATAAAGTTAAGTAAAATTATTATCGAAATATAGAAGGACTATTTTAGTAATAATTTTATTATTTAAGTAATTTTATTGTGGTTTCATAAAGACGAAGAAGAAAAATGGATCGAATCGAGGACGAATAATAAGCAACTGTCGGGTTAGACCGAGCAAAAAGCGGGCGTCGAGGTGAGTTGGTTACACCACCGTGTTTATAAATCTACGTCATGTAGCTCACGATACGGGGTGATTAGGAAAAGATCTGTGTTAGTCTCTAACCTTTGAGTGTCAGAGTGACCTGAAAAAGACCTGTATAAATCCGTGTTTAAGATAGGACTGAGAAGATTCAATATGAGCGTAGAGGTGACTCGGAAAAGACTTTGTTAGACTCTGTTTGAGCGTAGGGGTGACTTAGACTCCTATCATTTAAATGTTAATACAATTCATGTAAATTGTACACATGTACTAAATAAAAATAAAAATTGTTTCCACAATTAAAGGTTGTGACCAGTGTGAATTAGAGATTGCGCTGCTCCTGGCAGCAGATCTGAGCAGACGCGATGACGCTTGCCCGTCAGGAGAGGCCGTGTTAGCGAAATCGTGTAAGAGAGTAGATGTAAGTGAAAAATACTATAAAAGCAGTGGAATTGTGTCAATCGGAGGCCAATGGTCCTTGTTGGAAGGAAACTAGTGTGAAGTATTGTTAGTAGGTGATACATACCACTTATTGTAATTACGCAGTACCCCTTTCCAAATAGTTTAGAAACATTTAGACGATGTGTGTTTTTATCGTTTTTTTTTAAACGTTAACCGCTTCCGATTTCTAACAGTATTTATACAAATAATTGAAAAAAGAAACATGTTGTTTACAAAGTAATGTTAAACTAATTTAGGGTTTCGTCGTGTCAATCTGTCCGCTGTATAACTCGGAGACTGTTTCTACTAGAAACATATATTTTTTTGGGTACCTCCCCTACTCGTAAAGTAGGGATGTATACTTTTCTTCTGTCTATAGTGTGAGTGTGTGTGTGATTGAATATATATTTAAGAAAATTATAGATTTGTTAAAATATTTATGTTGAGCAATATTTAACCCGCTGCCATTTAAACTATTATTTATAGGTGTGTGAAAAGCAATCACGGTACTATAGTAAATATAACGAAATTAAAAGGTAAATTATATATATTACAGCTATATATTACAGTTGAAGCGGGCGAAGCCGCACGGGTCGTTTGGTGGTCTCGTATAAAATTTTAAATATCTTATACAAGAAATTCTTTTAAAAATTTAAATCGAAAATTCAAAACACAACAACAACAAAGGAAACCTAGTGAGATGTATCAAACATTTCATTTCATATTTCTTCTCTTTGTGAATAACGTTAAGAGAAACTCAACACCGCGTTTTGTCTACTACAGCGAAGAAATGAAAATAGTTTAAATATAGTCATTCCCTCGAGTGAGTATCGAACCTACAATAGCGTTTACAGATACGCCAGCCTCGATTTTTTTAATCAGACGACTACATAACCTTCATACTGTTTACAAATTTCTCGAGCATTTCTCTTTGTCCACATTTTCATTAAGCCAAAGGAAAATTTAAATTGAAACTTATTTTGTCAAAGTACACTGGACTGGCAACTTAGGTGACTAAATTATGAATACTATTATAATTAACTGCTTTACTTACTTTTGACATTTTGTTAGAAAATTTCTAATATTATAATTGATAATATTATTATAAGATGGTGATCTTTTTTTACTATAGATCCGCGCTGTGTCCCGTATTGCAGCGAAGGGAATATAATGTGAAGACACTGACACCTTCCAATTTCCAAGACTGTTACCAGAGCAAGGAAATAATAAATTCTCCATAATAGGAAACGAAACCAGCAATATTCACGTGTGTACGCGTTTGTAGTCATAAGCTTTGTCGCTGAGCCATGGCAGTCTCTACTACACGAATAACATAAAAAAATATTCTCTTATTTCTTGGTCCATAAAATTAAGTACTAAAAATCCAGACAAGCCACCTCTGTAAGTGTTGCTTTATAAATATACTCAGCCAGTGTTATTGTGTAACAAAAGAAACCGGTCAAGAGTAAGTCGGATTCGGGTACAAGTGCTGCTCAGTAGCGTTTAAAACGTATCTTGTTTTTGTTTCAACGTTTCAAAACGATTAATGTTGCATTTAAACAGAAGAAAACTTTTATACTATTACCCTTGATGAATGAAACATTGAATTTCCTGGCTCTGGTAGTTACGCAAGTGCGGCGTTGAGTTCCGCCACTCAACACACAATGCCTCCAGGATTCAGCGGAAAGTTGGGAACACAATTGTTTAATGAGAACGAAGTGTCTTAGCACTAGGCTCTCACTTTCTTTCTGTATACCCTATATAAAGTGTGTACGATTGTTTTGTTTTCCAAATGTATAATTTTTGTAAACGTAGTATGTTTAGGTCCTCAAAATTGAAAAAAAAATTATATAAATAATAGTATCCAGAATTTGAACTTACTATTTTATCTTGAAAAAGACTTATTCTACAATTCAGGTGAGCATCTTCACTGTATCTCAACTGTATAGTTATTTCAGTAAATTTCCATAACTGTCTTCAAAAGTTGGCCCATATTTACTGTCATGGTCGAAGTATATATTTTTTACAGCTACAATGTGTGGTACCATTTCCAGGTTAACATTAGCTGGAGATGTAAGCGTCCCTGAAATTTCAACAAGTTCTTGTGAGGGTTGTGGAACTTTAAATTACTTGGTACTGTCTATAGTAGAATTGCTGAGGCGAAGCATTACAGGCACAGACACAACGTCTTTGCTAAGTGCGAAGAATGGTGTAACTGTTTGGTCTTCATCTGTTGTTGATGTTGTGTTTTCAATGCAGAAAAAAAATTACATCCAATTAAAGACTTAAAGAATGTAATGATTTAATAAAAAAATATATTATAAAAGTTTTTAGATATACACAATAAAGAAACTAAAAACTAAACTAGCTTCACGCTTTATCCCTAGCGGGGTAGTCAGAGAGCAAGAAACGCGAGCGAGAACGGAGCGCCAAACGCTACGGATAAAGAAATATATGCATAAAATCTTACATAGCTCGAAAAGGTTGTTTATGCACTAAATCATTTTGATTTTCTATGTCAAAATCCCAGACTACAATTTCAAAGTAGATTTCGGTCTCAAAATAGATTTCTAATAAAAGAAAATCTTAAATATCGAAAATATCGAAGTAACAGAATCCCTAGCAATTGATTTTACATTTATTTAAACATTTACATACTTAGAGTAAATTGACAAACAGCTATCTGAGTGAAGACGAATATTCCTGCACTCTACATAGTGCCATATGAACAAGGCTGCGTTAAGGGCCTTTATAATCTGTAACAAAAGTTAACATATAATTAGTTATAATGATAACTTGGAAGATGACTTGAAGATGATAATATTAGTTCATCGAGGTGCAGTGGCACAAGCGTGTGATTGTATAAGCGACGATTGTGGGTTCGATCCTCATTCGGGTGATTGGATTATTGTTTATTAACCTTTTCATTTCCTCACTCTGGTAATAAGTGAGAGGATTAGTTCCGACACTCAACGCGCAATGCGTAAAAATTCGGCAGAAAGTAAACGTGAAACGTAGTGTTTTAACACTAGGATCCCTCTGCCTATTCTGCTATACGCGTGTCGCTGCATGGAGCTGAAAAACTATAAGAATATATAACTTAGGTTTATTTATCATTTATCAGTTTCACGCTGTATCCCGCACACTACAGGGTAGACAGAGAGAAATTAGTGTTAAGACACTCCGTTCCCCACTTTCTGCCGAATCTGGAGGCAGTGCGTGTTGAGTGGCAGAACACAACGCCGTGCTTAGCCTCTACACCAGAGCGAAGAAATGGAAATATAAATTTAAATAAATATTTCATCTCCTCGAGTGGGGTTCGAACCCACAACCAGTCGGTTTCACAGTCACACTTTGTGCCCCTGCGCTACGCCTAGCCTCTAACTTAGGTGTTGTTTGATTAATAGGTAAATTTATTTGTTAGCAAGTGCAGTATCATAAAAGTATTATAGGTGGTATGCAGGCGAAGCCTCAAGTGGGCCGCTAGTACAAAATATAAAATAAGTAAATTAATAAGTATAATTAAATAGTGAAATATATTATTTTTAATTAAAATATAAACCCCGACTGCATAAAAAGAGAAAAGAAATACGACCAGTTCATTAAGATTAACAGTCAAGTTCAAACAAAAAAATAGTAAATAGAATAACTCCATATAGTGATGTCAGTGCTGTTTAACAGCATCGATACTTTGCTGATAATTTTATTTTTCTTCCACAGAGCTTAACACCTGACTTTGTGTCAAATGACAAAATTGGAAACATAATATCTTCGAATAAGATTTAATTTAAAAAACAATATTTTAGGGCATGGCTTAGTTAGACTATGCCTTACTAATACTAATATAGTTATGTCATTCTATTATAATTACATTCATTAAAAATTATATAACAACTTTCACTTTAATTATTCAAATATTAAATAATCCTTATATAAATAATTTGATATTTTTATTTGCTACATACCATGTAAAAATCTTTATATGAAGTGCTTGACCTGATTTGACCTCTTTATTTGTACTCAACATCAGTGTTAAATTATTTCAAATTCTGGTTAATTGCTATAATTAGAAATCAATACGTATACAGAAAACATTAATTACGTCATTCCGGAATACAGCGTGAAGTAAAAGAAACATAACAGTCTCGTATAAAAATGATGTTTAAACCAAACTTAGTTACAATTTTTACGTGAACATTCAGTTTCATTGATCTCATCTTACTGACTCCGCTATCACACTCTGCGGATTAAATGTTTTGTTTGTATTCTGTTTTTGAAACTTTACAGACAAATTTAAATTTACTATAATCTTTAGCTCTTTCAAAAGTAAACTTTCTATTGTATTGTATTTTTGTTAAATTCGCAATAGGAATATTAGTCAAATCTGAGATTTACGAACAGTTTATTTGTAGAGCGGCGTTGAGTTCCGCCAGGTAACATGTAGTATCTCGAATTGGAGCGGAAAGCGAAGAACGACGTATCTTGCCAGTTGGCGGAGTTTTCTCCACCTAGCCTGCAATACGAAAAAAATTGAAGCATAAAAAAATCAAATAAACTAGTTGACTGTAAATTCGGTTTGTCGACAATAAATAATTTTACGTGAAAACGTAATAAAAAAACATAAGTATTGAATTGAATATTACTACTGAATTATTATTATTTTGTATAAAACAAAGAAGGTGTTAATTGAAAATTACAGTTTTTTTGATTAATTTACTTTTTTTAGCAATCGTTAGTTTAGATATTTTTTAATTACACATATTTATTACTCTGTGCTCTCGCTTTTACACTCGGCTCAGGCGAAACATAACATTGAGTCATGCTTTTTCATACATGAAACCATCAATTTGAACATCGATTTAAAACACGTTATCACTTCAAAATCAAATAACAATTTATTCTATGAGATCAATCTACGATGTCTAACTAAAGAAGTACAGCCACCACCGACCAGACTCACAGCGGGCAAGCAATTAAAACTTTACATATAAGCTTTTTGTTTTGTTATAACTTTCACTAAGTTATATAAACTTATAATGAATCGCACATCAAAAACGAATTCTCGGATTTTTTGTTAAATTAATATTTTGGACATTGTTAAACCTAACAAAGTTAAAACAATCAATCATGCTTGCACCTATGGTGAAGGGTCTTTATAATTTCATTAAACAAAAAACCTGAGTTATTAAAAAAAACTGCTATATTTATATTTTTTACTCTGTTTTGTTCAGCTTCACGCTGTACCCCGCATATAGACTGAGGGAACTTACTATAAATACATTCTGTTCCCTACTTTTTACCAAATCTTCGAGACATTGCATGTTGTGTTACGTTTTATTATGTTACCAGAGCAAGGAAATTGTAATTATTTATTTCCCTATATGGGAATCGACCTTGCGTCGATGCGTCACAACGGCCTCGCTACAATTAGGTACCACTGTATACAATAAAACTGCATTAAGCTACAGTAATAGAGAGCGTCGTGGAGCATGAGCATGCTATAAACACAACGGTTGTGGGTTTGATTCCCACTCGGACGAATGAAATATTAAATATTTTCGTTTCCTCGCTCGGGGAACAACGTAAAACGCTACTACTGCTTTCGAAATCTAGGTTTCCTAGGTTCCCTGAGCCTACTCTGATATATGCGGGGAGTACTCAGTGTACATTATGTACATTATGAATAAAAAAAAAATACGTAACTGGTAAAATTGTGAGTCCTTTGCGGCGCATTGAAATCTAAAGTTCCAAAGTGAATTCAAAACCATCACAACATACACGGCTAGACATTTTCCAACTATCCCCAATTATTATGTTAGGTATTTCTTGTTAAAATTTTTCCTCATTTTTTTTAATTAAGCCATTGCTTTGAAACATTCTCTATAAATGTAAAATTTCAATGTTCTCTTTACATTTGCAATTAAATACAGCGCAGTGTAGAGAGAAAGTCTGCGGTTAAAATTAATTAATACAGCGTATTTTCTAAAACTACCCTTAATCTCTATGATTCGTAATAATATTAGGTTATTGAGGCCGGTCGTGGCGCAGGGGCACAAAGTGTGCCTGTAAATCGACTGGTTGTAGGTTCGATCCACACTCGAGGAGATGAAATATTTATTTACATTTATATTTTCATTTCTTCGCTCTGGTGCCGAGGGGCGCGCGTTGAGTGCCGCTACTCAACACGCAATGCCTCCAGAAATTGCCGGAAAGTGGGGAACGGAGTGTCTTAACACTAGGTTCCCTCTGCCTACCCTGCTGTGTGCGGGATACAGCGTGAAGCTGATAAAAAAATAGGTTATTTTTTTAAAAGCTTCCACCTGTAACTATTCCGCTCATAGCANAGTATTCTCTCTTGCCAAACGATAATTCTTAGTAATTATCTTTGGGTAGCGGAATTTTGTAAAAATCTCCCTACAGAGATACTAACAACATAAATTTCGACGTAGCTTGGCGAGAATGTATGGCTTAGTGGTCAGAGCGCCTGGTCGGATTCCAGGAGACGCGGGTTCAAGTCCCGCTACGTTCAAATTTTTATACGTTTTCTAAATAAGTATTCTTCTTTCCTAAGTGTGGATTAACACTTTAAAAATGTTTAAAATATTTTCCATAATTTAATATGGCTCCTGATACGTCTAATAGTTAGAACTCTTATTCGTTGTGATCGTAAGTAATCTCAGATCTTTTAGAGATGCAGAGATAAAAATAATAATATGAAATTTACAATAAATTTAATATAAATAGAAATAAAACACATTATGACAAATTAAATAGTCATAGTCTGTCAATCCAGCGTGACATTTCTTAAGAATATCTAATGTAGTTAAGACCAGTCGTGGCGCAGGGGCGCAAAGTGTGACTGTAAAATCGACTGATTGTGGGTCGATCCCCACTCGAGGAAATGAAATATTTATACACATATATATTTATATTTCTTCGCTCTGTCGTGAAGGCAAAACGCGGCGTTGAGTTCCGCCACTCAATACGCAATGCCTCCAGAACTCGGCGGAAAGTGGGGAACGGAGTGTCTTAACACTAAGTTTCCTCTGCCTACTCTGCTGTGTGCGGGATACAGCGTGAAGCTGATTTTTTAAACCTATATTTAGTTATAGCTATATTCACTTTATCCAGCATATTATTACCAGCGAAGCGACTATAACATCAGTTAATAGTAAAATATAAGGTCTATGAAGTCTGACTGTCGTTTATAATTTATA
Organism: Heliconius hermathena; assembly: GCA_013403705.1. Classification (NCBI taxonomy): domain Eukaryota; kingdom Metazoa; phylum Arthropoda; class Insecta; order Lepidoptera; family Nymphalidae; genus Heliconius; species Heliconius hermathena. The sequence continues at coordinate 21,509 of JAAIXJ010000861.1, read as the reverse complement.
AATTGTTACCATTTAATATCTTTATAACGTTTAATTAAATATATCGATGGATTAGCTTTATTGTTAGACATTGAATGTACTCATGTCATATAATATTTACGAATCATAAATACATATTTTGATATAATAATAATTTCTTATAAAATATTATAAATAATACTATTATATTTATATTTCCTTTTATAGTCGTTAATATTTTTAAATATTTATGATTATATATAAACATTATATTATATTTATATAATTCACCAAACCTATTTAACGTTAATTTCACACTTCACACACACGCGTCTAACAAAAATGGCGGCATGCATTCTACGTATTTTAAAATCGTTTATTAAAAATTGTTATTTTACATACCTCATAAAACATCTTGATGCAATTATTTCCACTTAATATTAATAATAATTAAATAATATTTAATTCTGTATATTAATGGCATTATATGCGTTAATATTACTCCTCTTTGTTTTGATAAAATTCTATTAAAAACTTACCGACGAAGTAATTCTAAAACAAACAATCGTAAATAGTGAAAGCACTTATAACTTGTTTTAGCAGCCTCGAATAACTATATCACAATTTCTCATGCTTTAAAAGCATAAGAAATTAAAATAAAACGAAACAGGTATATATTAATTATAAATTAAAACTTCTCTAAACATTTTTCCATTCTTCATCAGACGCGTCCGCCATTATTCCTCTCATTCTTTTCTTTTTTTGACTTTGACGTTGACCGTAGTTTATTCAGCCAACATGATAGTTTGCAGTATTAAAAATATTTATTATGTTACTATTTCTTTTAAATTATAATGCATACTGATTACTTATAATCATTAATTTATTTTTAAAAAGTAATTATAATAATTAATATATTTTATATTTGCATTTCTGAATGGAACGCGTAATTAAAAAACTGAACTAAACTATTATTTATAAGATTATATTTATTGTTAACTATAAATAAAAAAAAAATTAAACTAAATTAGCTTCACGCTGTATCCCGCACACAGCAGGGTAGGCAGAGGGAACCTAGTGTTAAGACACTCCGTTCCCCACTTTCTGCCGAATTCTGGAGGCATTGCGTGTTGAGTGGCAGAACTCAACGCCGCGCTTAACCTCGACACCAGAGCGAAGAAATGGAAATATAAATTTTAAGTAAATATTTCATCTCCTCGAGTGGGGATCGAACCCACAACCAGTCGGTTTTGCAGTCACACCTCCGCTGCGCTACGACCGGCCTCAACTATAAATTAAATAATATAATAATTAATTATTTTTTAATTAATTATATTATTCACCTACACATTTTATTTATGGTATCAATTGTTACAGAGTGAAAGGGAGAAAAATTATTTACTTGGTCAATTTTATTTGTACTAAAATATTTTCATACATTTCACCCACACTATAAAAATATTAAAACGAGCTGACCGCCCTATTCTTTATCCATGCCATTTGTGTCGGAGCATCTATTTTTCCAATCCAAACAGTTTGATTGATGGACGTCGTTTTTGATCGCCTCTTTTCTATTTCGATCACACTATATTGACACTATTGTAGTGTAGTTGGAAAATGTCTGATATGTGTAGATTTGATTTTTATTTGAGGGAATATAAATTTATGTTTCAGAATTACCCTCATTCCATAATAACAAAGTAGGCCTTGACACTAGATTTTCATTATCCAGTCCATCCAAGTTCTAGACATTTTTTGAAGGAACTCAACATCGTGCTTTGTTGTTGCCAAGGAGTTAGAAAATAATATGAAACTATTTTTTTTTATTTAATATTTTATCATATTATGTCATTCAATAATTATTTTATACGGTATTTTTTAGGGTTCCATAACTCAAACGGAGAATACGGAACCCTTAAATTACTTTGTTGTCTGTCCATCTGTCAAGATCATTTATTTCAAGATAACCTAGAGAAAAATGAAAAGAACATGAATATTTATATATATTTCATAGAGAAAAATTATTACAAGCTTATACATATTTGTAGTTCATTTCATATAAAATACGCCCGCAAACTTATTACTCGGTCGCGCCGAAAAAAAATTGATAAAACATTTTTTTTCGCTGCGGGTTCTAAGCCCATAGGATATTTACTGGGTACTTACAATTACAAAATTTGACATTAGAATTGAGATTTATTAGGAGTAAAGTTATTAGAATGAGAACTTGGCAATATAAGTAAAGGAAAAAAATCGTAGTTCATTTCACACAAAATGCTATAACTTTCAAAAGTTAAGTTTATCCGCGCCTGCTGGTCGGTTTCTAGGAGGTAACGGTTCGAGTCCCGCTACGTTCAAATTTTTATATGTTTTCTAAATAAGTACATATGTATGCATTTATTATATATAATTAGTACTTATAAATATTGCAACGATCCATACCACAACTAAAATGTGTAGGTAAATAATATAATTAATTCAAAATATAATAATAATAGTTGATAAAAAAATATTACAAATGTAATTTATAACATTATTTAATTTATAGCTTACGATAAATACAAATTTATAAATAATAGTTTAGTTCAGTTTTTTAATTATGCGTTCCGTTCACAAGTAATATTATAGTGGCGTTTATATCTGCGTGTTTTACCTAAGGTATAATACCTTAGGTAAAACACGCAGATATAAAATATATTTATAATATTAAAAATAATTTAATAATTATAAGTAATCATTGTGTATTATAATTTAAAATAAATAATTACATAATTAATATTTTAATAATTGTAAAATATCATGTTGGCTGAATAAGCTACTGTCAACGTCAAAGTCAAGGAAAGGAAAGAAAGAGAGGGGAGATGGTGGACGCGTCTGGTGAAGAACAGTGATGAAAAATGTTTAGAGAAGTTTTCGTTTATAATTAATATATATTTAGTTATATTTAATATTTGAAAAGCATGTGAGATTATGTCTTCAATTGTGATATAAGTATTCGAGGCTACTAAAATAAGTGCTTTCATTTTTTACGATTGTTTGTTTTGGAATACTTCGTCGGTAAGTTTTTAATAGATTATTATTGAAACAAAGAAGAGTTATATTAATGCATATAATGCCGTCAATATCCAGAGATAAATATCATTTATTTAGTAAATGGAAATAAATACATGAAGATATTTTTGAGGTATGTAAAATTACAATTATATTAATGTACGCAGAATGCCTGCCGCCATCTCTGTTAGATGCGTGTATGTGAATTGTGAAATGAGAGTTAAATAGGTTTGGTGAATTATAATTACTTACAAATGTAATGTTTATATATATTAGTAAATATTTAACATGTTACTATAAAGGGAAATACAAATATAATAGTATCATTTATAATATGATATAAAACTATTATATCAAAATATGTACTATTTACAATTTATATATATTATATAATGTGAGTCTATTTAATGTCCTACAATAAAGGTAATCTGTCAATATATTTAATTAAATATCATAAAGATATTAGACATTAACCAATTAATTACTTACAATTTATACGACTGTTAGAGTTCATTGACCCTATGTTGTACTATTAACTAATATAGTCACAACCGATGGGTGCTTGGCTTCGCTCGTACTAATGTGCTTGGCTAAGTGAATTGCTATGGCATGTAATTTTTACATATATTATTTTAAGATAGTTTCGCGGTGCCTTGCGGTGCGTCAAAGTTAAGTTACATTAAGTTACGTTTCACATAGTGTATGATGGATAGGTGTGTGATGCTATTTTATGTCTTAGTACTGGTGTATGTAGTAGTGTCCGCTTATTTGTCCAACGTTTGGTTTTATCGTAGAAAACATAGTGCGTCAATCAACTGATGTCGACGACATACTTATAATATATAGCTGGGCGTTACTGGTGCTGATTGCTTTAGTAGTGTTGGATTCTGCTGCTGAGTTTCTTTCGCCAGTTCTTCTCAGCACTAAGGTTCTTTTCTGAACTGATAGTAGAATCGTGCTTACTTGGAGTCGTTGGCTTTTCTAGCGATAACTGAGTAATTTCAACTAATGATTTCTATATTACATTTCCACAACTCTGAGTCTAGTGTCAGTTCAGACAAACAGCTGCAGGTTGTGTGCTGTGCGTGTTATTCTACGACGGTTCTGTTTAAAAGAGGCGTTACAATAACAGTGAATATAAATTATATTAATGTTGCAACCAAGGTATATAATAAGAGCACGAAGGTAATCTATATCTATACTTATAATAAATCTGTAGAAAAGTCGTCACGTCACATTATACATACAGAATTCAGTATTATTAAGATACGATAAGTAAATATATATAATAGTTATAAGAAATATACACGAACGCTAAATGGGTATATTTTATGGCCCTCTAAAGAAACAAACTGAAGTGGATTCACATAATCGGCCGCCTGACAGTAGGGAGTTCAATCTGATATGTGAAGCAGTATGTCATGTAATTATGGCTACGGCTTACATATAATAATCTCAACTCCATTGCAAATATTTATATTAGACTTCGGTCTTTGAATCAGTTATTTAATAATTGATCTTTCGCAAAAGCNTCTTTGAATCAGTTATTTAATAATTGATCTTTCGCAAAAGCATTATAAGAATCATAAATATAAACTATTCCGATCCGTCCCGGAGGGTTCAGAACCGAACGGCTGGAATCCACGGTAAGTGGCGGGTGCGGGGCCACTCACTATCCCCCCTTAGTTATAATTATCAGTAATGTCTGGGTATAACAGAGAGGAGGATAGGACGTCTACGATATTCTTTAGAAATATCACGAGAGATTGAAACGGACAGACTATGACATTTTATTCATCATAATATTTTGTATTTGTATTTATATTAAATTTATTGTACATTTAATATTAATATTGTTACCTCCGAATCTTTAAAAGATCTTGGATTTTTTACGATCACTACAGAAGGGTTTTAACTATATTAGACGTATCACGAGCCATACTAAAATATTAAAATTATTATTTAAATATTTTATTGAGTAGAGTAGACTCCCCAAGTCAGTTACAATTTACGCCCAATATTATTAATCTATCTCCTACGTCAATCTTCGATTGTTCCATACATCTATCCAATCTAGAGATTGGATAGACATATGGAACAATCGAAGATTGACGTAGGAGATAGATTATTAATATTGGGCGATAGTGTATATATGTATAAGATATATGTATATTTTTATGTGTATGGATATTATATTCCCTCCTTATTGTTATTTTTAAATTATTTTAGCATCTGATGTGGAAATCTAGGAAACAACAAAATGGTTTCTTCCAAAAATTGTTTAGCTTGATCTCAATTTTTAATAACATACAAAAAGCTAAATTGCAAGCAAGAACTAATAATATAAATATAATAATCGTGAAAACTAAGTAAAATGAACTTGTAACTAATTAAATTCTTAATTTTTAATTTAATTTAATTTAATTTTAGCTTCACGCCGTATCCCGCACATAGAAGGGTAGGCAGAGGGAACCTCGTGTTAAGACACTCCGTTCCCTACTTTCCGCCGAATTCTGGAGCATTGCGTGTTGAGTGGCGGAACTCAATGCCGCGCTTTGCCTAGNGAGTCAGCTTAGCTGATCGAATCCGCAATGAAGAGGTACACAGAATGGCAGGTACTAGCGAGGATGTCACGGTGAGAATGAAGAAGCAATATTATATTTCAAACAAATTTCTAATTAGCTTCTACATTACTGTTGTAAGTAAAAACTGTTCTTTATTTCAAAATGAACTATCCATCCCAGTTTAAATTAACCTCTACTATTTTAATCATGAATTCTCTTTTGTATGGATAAAATACTTTTAGATTCATTCCATGTTGTCTAAAGTCTTGTTTTTTTTTAGCTTTACGCTTTACTCCGTACGTAGCAGGATAGGCTAGTGCTAAGACATTACATACCCATTAAAACCTACATACAGTCATTGTGTGTTGATTGGCAAAACTCAACGCCGCGCTTTGCCTCCCAGCTTTCTTATCAGAGCAAGGATATGAATATATTTAATTTCCTCAAGTTGAAGCCATATCCTGTAGCATATACAGTTTTACGCTTATGCCCCTGTACAACTACTATAATTTAAATAATATATTTATTTTTTACTACAGTTACGTATTTAAGGACATACTATACCATAGTTATTAGCAACTAAAGATTAAAATTTGATACATTAACCAGTAAGTTGTTAGATTTTTTCCACATTAATACAAATCTATAAAAAACAAAAGAATAGAAGTCAAATTTTCGAGACGCGTAGCCTTCTTCAGGCAAAATGTCGAATAAAGGGAAACAACGAGTATATAACAATAAATAATACATGTCACGTATCAAAGAATTCTAGAGACAGTTCGTAAAACGTATACTCCATATCCTTCATATATAAGAAAATACAAGAGAAAATTGGAAATATAAAAATGACAACGAAAAGAAGAACGACGCACGTTGAGGAACTATTTAATATACATTTTTCAATTTTAAATGGGCATAGGTTTTTCATTTTTAAATTTGAGGTCTTTGTAGATTAGATTTTCAATTAATTTGATATTTATATTATAATTATAGTAGATACTGTGGCCGGAGTGGCGCAGTGGCACTAGTCTCCGACTGTAACGGGACGGTTTTGAGTTCGATTCCCGTTTAAGGGAATGAAACGTGTAATATTTTCATTTCTTCGTATTTATTTCCGCCACTCATCCCGGAATGCTATAAGGAAATCAGCGAAAAGTGAAATTGAAATTTTTGCCGTGTGATCCCGGCCTAGGATTGAATCATCCTGGTACTGGTGGTGTTGTAAGAGGCGACTAAAGTACGTGTGGTAGAGTCACGTTGCCAGCAATGGCAACACACATGGGCAGACTCGACCGGATCATTACCACCCCCGGCATTTAACACCGGCATTAAGTAGTGGCTTTATGCCACTGCGTTTCGCATCAGGTAATGTCGGGCTCCGGTGCCCAGCCCACCTTAAAGGCCGGCAAGGCACCTGTAGCTCCTCTGGGATTGCTCGGGGTCGTGGGCGGCGGTAGTCACTTAACATCAGGTGACCCGAACGGTCGTTTGCCTTGTCCTTTTCCATAAAAAAAAGTGAGTAAAGGAAGTGACTGAATGGGGAACAGGAGGTCTTAACATTAGGTTTCAATGTTCTCTCTGCCTACCCTGCTGCGTGAGGAATACAGCGTGTTGCTAAAAAAAATAGAGGTGTCAACTGTATTTACTAAGATCGTTGTGGCACAGCGGCACAGCATAAGACTGTAAACGCGACAGTTGTGGGTTTGATTCGACTTGAGAGAATAAATTGCATTAATTTTCGTGCCTTGCTCTCGTAACAAGAGTAAGAGTTCCACCACTCAACATTGCAGCAATGTCGCGAAAATTGGGCAGTGTATGGGGAACGTAGTGTCTTAACACTAGATTCCCTTAATTTACCTAATCTTCGTATAAAAAGGTATAAATTTTTAAATATATAAAAAAGCTATCTTCAATTTTCAATAATAGAGCTAAACTATAATATTTTTTATTAAAAATCCTTTCCCGAACAATAGTCGTAGTAGGTGCGACTGAAACAGTTGTTTTAAATTAAATAAGAACAAAGTTTGTACTGGTATTAACTTTGCTCGGTAGTGTCACATGTTTACAGAGAGCGAAATATTGAGTAAAGTTTTGTATGTTAAATTTAACGGAGTGTCTGGTTCTCAGATTCCCTCTGCCTATTCAGCTATCTGTGGAATACGTCGTGAAGCTATAAATTCAGTTTTCACTATTTTATTTGAACAACCTTCCCTTAACATTTAATATTTTTGTATGTTAATTGGTTCATAAATAAAAAACGTNGAAATATTGAGTAAAGTTTTGTATGTTAAATTTAACGGAGTGTCTGGTTCTCAGATTCCCTCTGCCTATTCAGCTATCTGTGGGATACGTCGTGAAGCTATAAATTCAGTTTTCACTATTTTATTTGAACAACCTTCCCTTAACATTTAATGTTTTTGTATGTTAATTGGTTCATAAATAAAAAACGTTATATATTTACAAGGGCAGTAGGAGATCTCTCTCGATCTCTCTCGCTGTCAGCGGGCGCCTATCAGACGGACACATTATAAAATAAAATAATTTTTCGCCTGTGACACCGAGCGCTATATAACATCTCCCTCCGCAGATCAGCAACTATTCTTGGAGAGAGAGTTGTCATATAGTCAGTATATATGTTGACATATAGTCTGTTTGAGATAGCCGATGTTCTTGATCGATTCAGTGACTTGAGTGACTACCCTACCCGCTGCGGCAGTTACGTGGGCTGCAGTAGGAGGTTTAAAAAATAGAATTTTCGTATAATCTAAATTTAATCAATTTAAAAATACAAAAAATAATTTCAAACGAATTATTTACTATTGTCCTTAATGTGAGAAGAAACAAATAGCGAATTTAAATGTAACTAAATTTAACCTAGCCTACGACTTAATTATTCCATGCTAGAATACTAAGTGTAGGAAAAGAAGAAATTCCTTTCCCAGCGGCGCCGTTCATCTGTTCTCTCTCGTTGTCAATGATTTTAGCACTCGGCCGCCTATCAGACGGACACATTTCGACTATTATCAACACCGAGCGTTATATAACAATCTCAATAATAATTATTTCGTCCGAGAAAAATGTTAGAAAATAAGTATTTTATAGTATAGACTGAAACTTTAGTTTCCAATGTATGGATATTGTCTTTAAGATGATAATATTATAATATTAGCACACTAAAGTAATTCAGATTAGTAAACCAATTATTGTATAGCTATTATAAATAATTGTAAAAATGTTTCCTGGCGTTTGATCTTTAGCATTGCTTCTAATCTGTATACATAAAACTCTTCAATTACTGAGTCAGAGTAAGACAACTCACATAGAATACTTGAATTTAAAAATCTGAAGGAACCCTGACCCCAACTATATTTTTCAAGAAATCTTGATGTGCATGTTAAGAAATAGAAGAGCGCTTAGAGAGGCTTTGTCAAAATTCTTGTAGGAACGGGAAAAAACGGATTTTTTGACGTTTTCGGATCTTAAAGTCCACGGAAACGAAGGTTCAGGTGGCCATTACCTTGTAAGCATGCTTCACCGACCAGTCTGTCCACGAAGTGCGGCCACAAGTCAGTTAAATACATACCTAAGGTAAAGGATTGACTTTATAATAATGAACGCTTTTTACACACTTCCTTTTTTATTATTATACATCAAATAAAAATATACATGATTTATTAAAAGGTATTCCAACGCAAATTTAAGCAAACCTTCTACGCAGTCAAACGCAAAAAGACCACCAAAAACAGTCATTAGCTGAAACTTGGTATTGTCATGCTTGCAAAGAAGGTAAAATGTTGTTCATGAGGCATTGTAGATTATGTGGTGCCTGGTATCACGATATATGTGTTGGCCTTGATTTCGATTCAGAGCCCTGAAGCATGCATAAAGAAAAAATATTAAAAAAAAATAATTTAATTCAATTCAATAATTCGAAAAATTGTTAGGATCTTAAACTACTTGCCCCGTAGGAAAGCTTTCGATTCCCAATTAATTTAATTTATTCGCTAAGGTATCAAGGCAAAGTGCGGTGTTAAATTCCGACATTTAACACACAATGCTTCCAAAATACGACGGAAATTGGGGAACCGAGTGTCTTAACACTAGGCTCCCCTGCCTGCTTGCTACATGCGGAATGCAGGTTAAAGTTGAAAAAAAAAAGGTAAAATTTTATGTCTTTAATAATTAATTATTAAAGTTTTATACTTTTCAAATTTGTTTGAAATCAATCAATTGACTTACGACTTATCATTTTACACATTAAAAAAGTTGTGATGTGCATCGGAACTCTGAGAACGTTAACATTCTTCTATATTCGTAATGAAAGAAATTGGAAAAATCTTGCTGTTGTATAAATATTAGCTTTGCCTTGGCCTCTACCCGTATAGTTTTATGGAGATAACCAAGAGTATGTATGACATGTTCTGTTCGAGAGGTAACTCTAACCGAAATACAGTGGTTTACTTCCATATGATTAACGTAATATAATAAAGCCTATATATTATAACCTTCATCGCACTACTATATACTATAAAATATATTTATTGAAATCTTATGTTTTTACTATAAAACGAAAACAAAATATTACTTACAAGATAGTAGAAACAAAGTTACAATATTTATTTATTCTAGCAAAAGTTTTAGACTTTTCAGCCTTTACAAATTCTCGACTCAACTCAAGTAAAGTTACGGATTCGCGAGTTTGTTTTCGGATAATTCTCATGAAATGTCTTAATATTGTTTTATTTAGTTACTTATTTGGTATTGCAAAGATCTTTTGCTTTATGTAAAAGAAAATTATGTTATAATATTTTAAGATATTCTTATCTAAAATTATAAAAGTGTTAATATTTACGTATGAAAAAAAAATAGTAGTTGTGTATCGAAGACACGGGTTCAAAATGTTTTGGGAATTTTTTGTAGAAATTTTTCAGTGTGTTTACTATCCACCTAAGCCCTGGTCCATTTTTGATTTATTTTTACGTTTTTATTTTTATATATATTTTTTCTAAGATTTTTTATCTTAAGATAAAAAGCAACGCTGAGCTCTGCAACTCAACGCGCAATGTCTCAAAATTGGTGGTAGAATACTAAGTTCCTTCTGCCATCCCTGCTCTATCCTTCGGGCTTTATTTATCAGAATTATTATAAAGCAAATTCGTAGATTTCTAAAAAGCTAAATAAGTAACTTTTCACATTTCCCGCGTAGCAGAGTAGGCACAGAGAACCTAATGTTAAGACATTTTGTTGCCCATATCCGCTCAATTTTCTAGACATTGCGCGTTGAATGATAGAATTCAACTCTGCACTTCGGATACATGATATAAATAAAGACCAGCGTCCAGATATTTCACTGACAATATTCTCTTTAACCACTCAACACAACACTAGTAGTGAGACATACGCCGCGCCGACAAAGCGTCTGGCTGAATCGTGACGGTTTTTAGTTAAGCCACACTCGGGGGAAAAAAATATTTAGATTATAACAAGACGAAGCTCGGCGTTGAACTATATCACTTAATATATAATGTGTCGAAAATTAGGCGAAAAGTGGGGATCGCAGTATCTTAACTCACTTTACAACTCAGTTAGTTAATTTTAGATATCGATCTGTATTAAAAATAATCAAAAAAAAGAACAGACTTCAAAATTATACTGTGTTTTTTTAAGTAAAGAAAATTGGAAAATTATAGATACTTAAATATCTTTTTAATATTTAAAGTCGGTTATTTGTGAAGCTTAAGCCGGTGACAATACAGGATATTTTTTAGTAGTTATCTCCTAATTTTATTATTTTCTTAACTAGTACCATGCACATATTACGCGGGAAATCATATTAGTAGAGTTCTACTATTTGTTACTTTATTATCTTGTCTCCGTTCTACCCATTCTTATTAAAAGAGATATTTGAATTAAACAAAACTTGTACGACGTGGACTGGACTGGAGAAATATTTAAAGCATACATTTTTGAAGTAATAACTTCTTATGGCTGAATAAACTGCTTCGTTACGTAACGCGTTACGTTAATTTCAATATTAAGTAGTTCAATTCAGATTTGTTTAAATTATCACTTTTGTCGGCCGTGCCGAGAGTCTTTTTTTTAATATTTTTGTTCTGATTTAATAAATTAAAAAAAGGTATATAATACAGCATATTCTATTCCAACAATAAGTTACTATTTTCTGCCTCAAAATACAATGTCTAAGACATTGCATTTTGAGTGGCCGTGTACTTTGCTTTGTTACTAGAGTGAGCGACGTAAAGGGAAAATGGGAACCTAGGAACCTGGGAACCTGTTGTTAAGATATCGTTATCGTTTACCATTAAGGCACTCTCTGTTTTCCCCAGAATTCTTGAGACATTGAATGTTGAGTGTCACAACCCGACGACGCCGAGCTTTGCCTCGTCATCAGAACGCAAAAATGTGAATATATCATTACCCTAAGTGGAAATTTAAACCCACAACCATCGCGTTTACTGTCGCACGCTTGTGTCCCTACGCAGTCGTGATGTAGGGGCACAAGCAATAATAATACAAAATAATTTAATTCCATAAACATTATTCCTCTTTATTATTTCTAGTTAGACACTTTGCCGCAAGTGTATAAAATTTAATTTTTTATGTAAAATGGAACCTGTAATCTATAAAGATCTCAACCACAAATCCAATACATAATTAAAACAATGAAACAACATATTAACTATCTTACAAACAATTAGTTAGGGCGACAAATTAACAGATGTTTTAGAAGTCCATGATTGATCGACCCGCTTGATTGATGTCATCTAACGAAGTACAGCGTGTAACCGATGAGTGGTTTAAATTGATTTAGTGAACATTTTTGCTTTATAATGCTTCAAAAATTGATTTTTAATATTCACTAACGTAAATCTGATTTGCGGTTTATTTTTTTATTAGTTTTTTGTTTTACTTTTTACTATTTTTATAGAGGTCAGTAAATACTGAATGAAATGTGCTTCGCTTCGTTACCAGAGCGAAGAAATGAAAATATTAAATATTTCTTTTCCTTAAGTAAGAATCGAACCCACAACCTGTCACATTTACAGTCGCACGCTTGTAATTGCGCTACTTCTGGGCTCAACAGGGTCTTTACATCAGAATAAATCTGCCTACACACTGCTATTTGGGACAAAGTGTAAAGATAAAAAAAACAGGAAAATTTAAATTATAAATTGTCCCTCGTGGGAACACAGCATCATCGCTTTTATATAAAAAAGGGAAAACATTAATATTCCAAAAATATTTATATACATAATTTATGATAGTAGATTTTGTCTTTTAATCGCTTCACTTCTAGCTTCAAACTCAGAAGGACAACAATCAACATAACCAGAATAAATTATTAGCTTTAGTTATTTTTCTAAATTTACTAATTCAGGTCAGAGCCCGTCCCAGAGACACATCCATGCGACTATAAACGACGGTTGTGGGTTCGTATCCCACTCGGGTGAATCAAATATTTAATATTTTATTTTCTCGCTCTAGTAAGGACGCAAGGTGAGGTGTTGAGCTCCGCCACTCATAACGCAATATTTCATTCAGTGGAAAGTATGGAACAGAAATGTCTTAATTGGAACGAAGTGACTTAACACTAGGTTCCCAGGTTTCCTCTGCCTACTTATGAAGCTAAAAATAATAATTTGTGTATGTAACGTGACGAAGTACATCTTTATATACGGAGGTATAAAAACTTTTATCATTTTCAGTAAATCTTATTATAGCTTTTATGCTCAACTCATTAATAATCGTATTCAAGTATTTATATTAACATAATCCCACTTGAGGGTGTTTATATGTAAATATGTAACAGTTTTGGTAAACAAAGGGGCGGCGTTTTGTCAAGAAAAAAGAAAAACATTTACACACTTCTTTCCGCATATCAAAGTGTAGAGAGACAGAAGGTATCGGTTATTGAGACACATACCGTGGGAATCGGAGTATCTTAACGTTATGTGCCCTTCACCTGCCCTGCTCTTTGTGGGGCAGCGTGAAGCTTAAAAATATAACTTCAATTAAATAAATCCTATGCTACTAATATTACAAATGTGAAAATTTGTGAGGATAGATGTCGTTTTCCTTATGCGCACAAGCTACTGAACTGATTTGATTTAATTATACATCAGAATAACACATAGACTATAATTTATGTAAAGATTTTGAATGTTTGGGTATCGCGTCTAGTTCGCTAATAATAATATAAACTAACATTAAATTGTGGAGACGCGATCTCTTTGTAAAATAAGTAACCGAACCCGTAATGAAAAGATACACAGAATGGCAAGTACCAGCGATGACCTAAAATAAAAATGAAGAAGAATTTGCTCAGGTGGCTTGGACACGTTAAGTTGGATGATGAAAGAACGCACAGAGTGCCGCAACGCCATCTTTCAAAAAACAGCGATAACTTATTCAAGGTCCTAATATAAAATTTCATACAAGTAGATATAACTAAATGAAACTATATTTTCAAACAGAAAAAATAAATCAAAATAAATCAGCTTCACGCTGTATCCCGCACACAGCAGGGTAGGCAGAGGGAACCTAGTGTTAAGACACTCCGTTCCCCACTTTTTGCCGAATTCTGGAGGAATTGCGTGATGAGTGGCAGAACTCAACGCCGCGCCAATTTTCAAACACTTACACCATATTATAAACTTTCAATAAATCTAAATATTTCGGCTCCCCGAACTTTATTAGATGCAAAGTGGTTATCATTTTGATAGATTTTAGAATATCATACGGAAATTTAGTAAATCTCCTTATTGTTTTGTATTATTTTTAACTCAACTCGAGTCAACTTTGATAAAGTTACAGAATAGTTATATTTATTTAATAAATATAATAATTCTTTTCTATCCTAATATTATGAATATAAAAGCTTATTAGGATGGATGTTAGTTTTGGTTTCACGCAAAAAATACTGTGATCTGTTGTGCTTATACATTAAATTAAATTAGCTTCACGCTGTATCCCGCACACAGCAGGGTAGGCAGAGGGAACCTAGGTTAAGACACTCCGTTCCCCAATTTCTGCCGTATTCTGGAGGCATTGCGTGATGAGTGGCAGAACTCAACGCCGCGCTTNGCCGGTATCCGTAACAGGATTTCCTCACGAAAAAAAAAAAAGGCTGCTAGTTAATAATAAACTAATTAGGGATTTTTGGGTAACTTAAATAATTAGGTTAACGTACTTCAAAACCTAACCTTATAGGATTACTTTGTTGTCCGTCTGTCAAGATCATTTATCTCGAGATCACCGTGGAACACAGATAAAATCAAGTTTCGAAATCAACGCAATCAAAAGATATGAGTGAACATTTTGTATGAAGTCCTCCGTTTAAACAAAACCTATCTATTCTTCCCATGGACCTAGAGTTACGAAATTTAGCATGAAGTGAGAATTAACAATATAAAAACCGGGAAAAGTGACTTATATTTCCAGTTCATTTCACATAAAAGGAGTGCATACGCTCGCAAACTTAAGTTTGTCAACTTTTTTAAGTTGTGCTTCCCGTTGATCTATAATAATGAAATTGATACGAAATCCTCGGTGGGTGAGTCCGATTTGCACCTTACTCGTTTTCTTATGCAAGTATACGTAACGAATAACTTTTATAACTGCCATATTTTCTTAGAGCAAAGTATTTTTTATAGTACTGTTCATCTTACTTTAAACACAATAGTTCTGGGTTCTGGGATGGTTAATAAGCAATATTTCAATAATTATCAAAGCGTATCTATTGTTAAACTTTGGTGGACTAATCAGCGGATAAAAATTATCCGAAACTGATATATATATGAGATTTTGAATAAACTAACAAAAAATATATTACAATGAAACATTTAGTCCCATATGTTTTATAGTTTGCATCCGCCACTCAACATGCAATACCCAGAATTCAGCGGAAAATAGGAAACCCAAGTGTTTTAATGGCAACTAAATGTCTTCATACTAGGTTTCCAGGTTCAATATGCTTTTTAAATGCAGAATACAGCGTAAAACTAAGAAAAAACTGAAAAAATGGCACTAGAAATGATTCATTCGCATTCGCATAGCATGGTGGCCAGAGGGAAACTAGCCGGTCTCCAAGCAACGCCTATTTTTTTCGTGATATTACCTGTTGTATAACTGAATTTAACCCTGTGCTTCGTCTACTAGAGCAAGGAAATATAACAAAAATACTACAATCCTTCGATTGAGTGAACATCATCAACAATATCGAACACACAACCATTGCACTTGTAGTCATTTCATATACTTTACGTGAAGTTAATCGCTGACTCTTCCTTTATATTCCAAGTCTGTTTATCTACACTTTAATTAACTTTACTTGGCATCGCGCTGAGTTTATCGGTTTGGCCTTTTGGCTGGTCTAGCTTAGCGTGAATTCAATATTAGTGCATTCTCTTCGAGCAAAACTTCATTTTGTTCAGGCAAATAATTATTTTTAATGTAAAATGTTTGATGACACTGCGTCATTAGTAGCTACGTAATTGCAATTATTGTATAATTGAACACTTTTTTTAAATTAAATATAGTCTTTGCTACTTGTTAATAGCTCACACTAATATATGTTTGCCGCGCTCGTATGGTGACTTTCCATCGGGAACAATTTCGTCATATATGATTTTTTTTATTAACTGTTTACGCAGCGTACGCAACGGAAGCTCTCAAGCCCTTCCATTTTTGCAACTTTTTCATTTTTACTCTACTCATATTGCTTATAGCGTGGTAAAAAGCCTATATTTTTTTATCAGGAATCAGTAGTTCCTGAGATTAGCGAGTTGAACTGAACAAACTCGTCCAGTTTATAATATCGCTATAGATGATTTAATGATAAAAAGAAAACAAAAAAAAGTCTTTGAAAATGTATTTTTTGATTAAAGCACTTACGAAGTTCTTCATGCTAACATATAAAACATATAAAATATCTTTATATACAAAAAACTGGAAAAATTGGGCTCGCCCACCTAGGTTTCCGTACAAAAATTGGAGGTGTCGAGCTTTCAAGCATTCAAGCTTGGCTTAGCCAGAGACCTTTCATCTGATACCTCACTTGAACTAGCGGTTTTAATACTAAATTTTGTCCCTCTTTTAATATTCTATTATTTTTTAGGACATGTATTGCTATTATTTTTTAGGCTATTGGCTTTTATTTCTTAGGATATGTATAGTTTTCAGATTAATCACAAATGTATTGTTTTCAGATTTTTTACTAAACTATCTGTAGATACTAGCAGCCAAATTTCACAATTCTAAGTTAACCGGGAGTACCAGAAGTTAGTTGTTAATTTTGATTACCTTTATAGTGTAGAAATTACGCGTTTTTTCCTATAGAAACGGCCGCATTTTTTTTTTAAGTAAATGTAAAAATACATTTGTTTTTTAGGAAATCATGGGGTCATATATTTAGGTATATGGTTTGAATTTCAACAGACATTGATCTTATAAGGATTTCTTTCCTTAAAAGGTGCGGAACCCTAAAAATGAATGTCTGTGCGTTCGTTATAGAATCATAAATTGTAATGCACTTCTTCATTATGTTGTGCATGAGCCCACGAAGGTTGGTACGACCAATTTTTTTTCGTAATGGACAAAATCAATAAATATTTTTAAACATTTTCAAAGTGTTATTCCACACTTAGGAATAAGTATTTTTGAAAAATCAATAAAATTACTCAAAATAAATTAAATATTTGTGTAATGTCTTTCTTCAAATTTATTTTAGTTGGTGGCGTAGCAACGCGCGTAGGGTTTAGTTAGTTAATTATAAAAATCAATCACAAAAATTATATACGTGTATAGTATAATTGAAACCACGACGTATAATTTAGTGACAAGTAAACACAGTAATTATTACATTACGAAAATTCCTTTGAACATTATCACTATAATATTATAATAATTATTATTATAATATATTATAATTTCCACGACCATAGTAACTGTACATCATTAACGCCTAGCGGTGGAACATTATCGGTGTTTGTTAATTGAGTACTCTGGCTTCGAGATAAAAATCAATGTAACCTCAGTTAATTAAACTTGTGATTTATTAGAAATCTTACATTTAAATATGTAAATTTTGGTCATATTTTTTTTTTGGGGATAAATTTTTGTGAAGGGACGTCTTAACTCCTAATACTAGGATCTTTCTGTCTATGTCTATATTAACTATGTGCGGGATACATAACATACATAACGTGAAGCTAAAATTGATTTGATTTCATTATTTTGAAGTACAGTTCGAAAACGCGTCTATTTCCACCTTGTCGGCCGGTAACGCACCTGTAGCTCCTCTGGTGTTGCACGGGGTCGTGGGTGGCGGTGATCACTTACCATCAGGTGACCCGCACGCTCGCGCGTTGACTTTTCCATAAAAAAAATAATAATAATTTGAACTCGATAGTGGTAGGTTAAAAATTTTCTTGATCAAATTTAGTTTTCTTTGTGTCATAATGAGATTTGCACATGTTTAGCCAGGCTGACTGTATTATTATTTGTCAAGTACGATGTATGAACCAACCATTTATTTGTACTGAGGATACAAATAAATGATGAATTTATACCATCAAGCGTGCTTCTAATTTCACGTTTTTTCTAAGTATCTGTCAATAATTGATGTAAAAAAATCAAGCTGATTTACCTGTACAGGTCTGTGATCTAAGAAGTTTTGCCTAGAATGGCAGTAACTTCAATGAACCGTCGGTAATTTATTCGACGTAAAAAAAATACTACTAGTACTACTACTAGCTTTACGCTTTATCCTTAGCGGGGTAGTCAGAGAGAACGGTCTCTACATACCTCTTTCGCCTCGTCCACTGTCATTTCACCGTGACATCCTCGCTAGTACCTGCCATTCTGTGTATCTATTCATTGCGGATTCGATCAGCTAAGCTGACTCCGCATGTCCTATGAAGAGATCGCATCTTCACAGCATTCATCTTTCTTTCATTTTTCTTCTATAATACCCACTTACGTTTCGTTTCGCTGCCACATAACAGAGTCGGTACCAAAACTGCATTATGTACTGCCAAACGCGCGGCTGTGCTGACGTTTCGCCGTCTCATCAATGTAGCTAAGGCTCCGTTAACCTTGTTACCGGCAGCAATACGTATCATATACCTATATATATACCTTTCCACATCCATTTCGTATCTTCCATCTCTCCTAATCATACTTTCCAAGTATACCACATCATTCACTTGTTCTAATATCTTACCATTTACACTGATCTTGCATTCTGTCCTTTCTTCATCTCTTTCAAAAAAATAAGCATGCAATTTCTAATTTTGAATAAAATAATTTGACTTTGATTATCGCACAAACACCTAGTGTTAAAGCACTCCGTTACACACATTCCGCCAAATCTTCGATTTCGATAAATTTCGATATTTTGACCACAATTATCATGCTTATTGTTACAATGCCTCACTGCAGTACAACATCCTCAAATGATAATGATGATCTTCTTGTTATCTTTAATCCCCATCAAGAATATTTGACTTTTTAGGAAGATTTCGACTGCTCAAACCTTGTGCGATAGCCTTTCTAGATCTAGCCCGTCCGAATGCCAATCAAAACTTCCGTTTTTCTACCGATCGCTTTCAATGCAAAAATAGTATGTGTTTAGTATAAAAATAAAATCTGGTTGGAAATGTAAGCTTCCAATGGAAGGTTTTTTAAAATGCAACAGGTCTAGACCTCAATTATTAATAATATATAATATTTAAAAATGAAAGAATATATTATAATTTAATATATTATAATTTGAGGCCAGTCATGGCGCAGCGGCACGAGGTGTGACTGTAAAACCGACTGGTTGTGGGTTCGATCCCCACTCGAGGAGTTGAAATATTTACTTAAATTTATATTTCCATTTCTACGCTCTGGTGTCGAGGTTGAGCGCGGCGTTGAGTTCTGCCACTCAACACGCAGTGCCTCCGAAATTCGGCAGAAAGTGGGGAACGGAGTGTCTTAACACTAGGTTCTCTCTGCCTATCCTGCTGTGTGCGGGATACAGCGTGAAGCTGATTTATTTTTTATTTATTTTTGATGTTTTATATTATAATTTAAAAGAGAATAAAAGTAAATTTATCAGTACAATTGACCATTGACAATGTAAGTCAAACAATGTACCACAAAGCACTGAAGGGTATTGTTTTCTTTTACAATATGCATTGTTTTTTTTTCATACATAGATGCTGTACATCATTAATACACCATTTTTTTAAAACTAGAAATAAAAGCCTACATTAAGGACATTCGAATTTTGCAAAGAGATAATTTTCAGGTGATCAGAGGTAAAATATTATATATAATGTAAACCTTTACGATTTCTTTTGTTTATCCTTTTATATTGTATGTTTACCTCTGATTCCATTTTTTTTTTCTTTTTATAGATAGAGACATTAATTTTAGTCGACTGAAACCGATGATGACCGACTCCACACTTAAATAACCCTTCCTTAGCAGTCGGGAAAAATACTTTTGATAAATTTTTAAACCAAACTACAACGAATATTGGAATTTTAAATATAAATTAGTGATATTTAAATTGAGAAAATCATGGTGGAGCACATCAGGGACTGTAAAATTATTATTATTGTTCTGGATTCTATCTTCAACCGTGAGAATGAACTATTTTCATTTCGCGCTTTTTGAAATTCAAGACTTTTTTGTCGAGTGGCGTTAAGTTACGCCACTCGACAGAAAATGTCTTGAATTTGGGCGAAAAACGGAAAACAGAGATTTAATAGTCAGTTCTCTAGCCTACTCTGCTATATGCGAGATTAAGCGTGTAATTAACATTTGAGTGTATTTCAGAAAAAACGACCCTAGCAAAATTAGACTGTCCCACAACTTTAAGCACTTTTATTTCTAATTTATTATATGGATCATGTGGAAATAAGATTTTATATGGTTAAAGTAAATGTTTTNTTAATATCAGAGTAAATATAAGCAATTTTATGATATGCCAAAATAATATTTCTTATTCGTCACAGGGTCATTTTTTCTGAAATACACAGATTTACAAACTGTCTCTCATATAACAGTCAATTTACACTAATGTATATGTAGGATGATGATAAAATAAACTAGAATATGGATTGAAAGAATAAATAATAAGAGGGTGAGTAGCCTCTTTTTTTTATTATAGGTAGGTAGGGTAGTCATATCGAACAAACATTAGAAGTGGATGGTAGGTATAAATTATATAATTATTATCTTTAAGTGATGTGAAAAAATGCCTTATTGTGACTTGAATTTAAAAGAGATATAAATAAGTAAATAAATAAAGATAATTTATTTTAAATTAATAGAGTGATACATTTAGTTAAAATTCGATAATGACTACTTAAACTAAAAACTGTATATATATTGGATGTCGTGGTCTTTTATATATATATATATATATATNATTTACACTAGCGGCCCGCCCGCGGCTTCGCCCGCTAAAACGCATGATTAATGATTTAATAAACAGAATTGATTGACAACTATAATGACTTATAATATGTTTTTTTTACTATTATACATTATCGTAATTTCTATAAAAAAAATTGATTGTTTTGAATTAAAAAATACAACCAATGTTGCTATTTCATATTTATATAAATATACATAAAGCTAATCATTACGCGCGGTCGCACGTGACCAAGTTCAGTAAAACAGAACTGGCGAACACCACCGAGGGTAATTTTACACGAACCATTTGAAGCCACTTTTTACCCCTTCATAACTCAAATACTATTCCACATAAACCTGTCAAATTTGGCTTAGAAATTTAGACCCGCTACTTGTACACGTGCATCAAATTTCATAAACACAGCTCAAACTTAGATAATGAAGTCCGAAAATCGTTAATTTTAACACGGGGTTGACTGACCTATAGACCTTAATTCTAACACAGTT
>JAAIXJ010000109.1:712941-823682 GCA_013403705.1 Heliconius hermathena | reverse complement strand
GTCGTCTGCAAACGCCTGGCAGTACACTCCCTCTTCATTAAGCTGGTGTAGAAGTGAGTCTAAGATGACATTCCAAAACGTTGGGGTCTAGCTATTGAGCCCTGAACGCAACCTTTGGTCGTATCTTTCTGCGACTCTTTTCTTGCATAGTTTACTTTTATTTTACGGTCCCGAAGATATGAGTTGACCAGTTTGAAGAGATTTCTTGGGCACTTTTTGATGGCAAGATGATACTTAAGTGCTGGCCACCAAGCATTATCAAAAGCTCCTTCAATATCCAAGGAGACCATTAAAACTGACTTCTTTTCTAGTAAGTTATTTTGAATGTGGTCTATAAGGTCGCTTAAGGCATCTTCAGTACCGCGTTGTGGTACAAAGCCGTATTGCAGTTTGTTTAGTTTGGGGAGTATGTGCCATTGAAGACGGCCTTTTTCCAAGCACTGAGAGGAGGCCGATCGGTCGGTATGATTTTGAGTGGGTATAGTCCTCCTATCCTGGTTTCCGTATGATGACCACGTGTGCTATCTTCCATTGATTAGGAAAATGATGCAGTGACAAGCACTTGTTTGCTATCGCTAGAAACGTTTCCTTAGAGTTGCGAATAGCAGCACTGCATATATCTGCGGTCAGTCCATCGAAGCCGGGTGCTTTCTTCGGGTTTAATGATTTCAGCACCGTTTCCAGCTCAGTGGGTGCGAACTGTGGGTCGTCCTCTGGTAGATTTTCGTCGATGTTGAAGCTTAGAGCCCATTTTCGGGTTTGTCTGTGGCAAGGATGATCAGTAGCCGTGGAGTCATCGGGATAAAATGCATAGGCCAGAAGGTCGGCGGAGGCTTGTGGGGTGAGAGTGTCACCTGTGGTTGGGCATCTTAATAGCGAGTCTTTGTGGCGGCTATTGGTTTTCCTTAATACCCTGTATATCTTATTAGACCACCAAGGTGGCAGCGGGTCCTGTTTCACTATGTCAAGGCTCGGCATGGTGGCATCGCAGGTCTTATGGATGATAGTCGTATACATATTTACAGCCTCTTCGAGTTGTTCGGGTGTGTCTATCTTCTCAATCTGATTTAGTGAAATGTTGCTCTCTTCCAGAAGTCTAGTGAAGAGCGGGCCAAAGTCACCCCATTTTGCCTTTCTGGTTTTATATCTTCTCGTAGTAATGGTCTTTATAATCGCTGGTGCCTGTGCCAGATGTAGTGAAAACGTTATGGCATTGTGGTCCGACGTGGTGATATTTTTGTTTACGAACCAGTCCTCGATATAACCAAGGAGTGAGCGGCTACAGGCAGTCACGTCGATAAAACTTGTGCATGATACTCCTCCCCTTACAGTTTCAAAAGTCGGCGTGTTCCCGATGTTCTGGATATGAAGATCTTGTTCATTAAGAAACGCGCTATAGGCTTCACCTCTAGAATCCTCAGAGATACTTCCCCACCAAGGACTCCAGGCGTTTACGTCCCCAGCAACGATAACCTTGTTAGTCACTTCTTCTAGCTTCTTTTGCGCCTTTTTGATTCTGGTCAGGTATGGTGTTATTTCTTGGTCTCCCTCCAGATAAACGGAGATCAAACCCAGCCTCAAATCGCCCGCTTTTAGGAGCACGGCTGCCTCGGTTTCAGTCACAAGCTGAGGATCATGTACTATCTCTAGCCTATTCCCGAAAACAATGATAGCGGCTTTTACTGGTTTTGAACGGCAAAGGGTGCACTGGATAGTTTGAGTGCCTGGCTGGTTTTTTACTACTCCTGCATTTCCCACGTATGGCTCTTGTACTAAAGCAACCTCGATGTTTTTGTCCTTTGCGGCTTGGAAGAGCTCGGCTGTTGCCAGTTTCGATCTATGGAGATTAACTTGTATAATATTAATTCTATTTGGGATACTTTTCTTCTTTAGGGTGCCTTTAGCAGTAGGTTATTCTAGAACGCGCTATGGCGTCCCATTTGTGTCGTTCTTGACACTCTGAGCTGAACGCGTTATGGTCGGTTGGAATATCCTTTCTCCCGCTCTCAAGGCAGTTTATACAGGCTGGTTGTGTACCAGTGTAGGTATGAGGGCCTCCGCAGTGACTGCAGAGCTGTTCTTTCTCCTGGCAGTGCAGCTTGGTATGTCCGAAGCCAAGACACTTTATGCACTGCATAAGAGGGGTTTGGTCTGCAACTGGTCTTCTTTGTAGGCCAATATATAAAAATCCTACCTCAGTGGCTGCCTTGTGAGCGCTAGGTGGTAATTCTATAACCGGATGACATTCCAGCGGATTTTGTGCTTTCTTCCTGTAACGTACCCTCATGTTGGTCTGCGATCCCAGATCTTTCAACACTTCCTTATTCTGAGCCAATAAATGCTCGATTATCTCAGAGGCGTATGTATGCGTAACAGATTTTTTGCTAGTTGTTTTTGAGGCACATTTTTTTCCTTCTGCTACATCTATTTCCTCCTGGATTGACCTGATCTGTATGCTTGGCTCCTCTAGTTTCTTTTTTATTTCTTTAAGTTCACATGTCACCGATTCAAGTGAACCTGTAAGAGGGAGAAGGCTCTCTGTTAGTTATTTGCCCCCAATCGCCTCATTTGTAGGTTTCTGCAGTTGTGGTTTATTGCTCAATGTGTGTAGTATTCTCCTTATTTCCGTGAGTTCCTTGGGTGTTTCTTGGACAGGTGGCGGTGGAGTGGGCATTTGAAGGTGTTTCAGTGTTTTATCACTTGCATCCAGGACTTGCTCCAGTTGATCGTGGAGCTTGCTGTTCTCTCGTCGTAGCTCGTCAATTTGATTTGACAAGGAGCTTACGATCTTCTTGAGTTCCATGTGTTCTTGTAGAAGGGCAAGGTGTTCTGTGCTCCTCTCAACTGTTTTGGAAGGGCTAAGGAGTTTTTCAATTCCCATTTGTATATTTCCCAGGTTAGTTTCTATATTTTTTATTTGGCGGTGGGGCTCTATCATTTCGTACCCTAACCATGCCCTTACGGCTTTCGTCTCAGTTAAGGTACAGGTGATGTTGTCACTTGCTTCGGCGAGTTTTCCAAATAGGCTTTCTGTTAGAGCCGACATCGCTTTGTTGTGGGCCCGCTCGATATGGATAATCTCCCTGGCATGTTTCGCTCTCTCGGTCTCAAGGTTGCTTTTGTGCCTAGCTCTCGAGTCTGATAGAGCCAAGACTGTTTCATATAGGGATTGCAAGCTGTCGGTGGGAGTCTGCTTGAGCTCCCTCTTCATAGTTTGAGCCGATTCTAGTGCCTCCTTACCCGTTTGGAGCATTTCGTTTGCTTGCCTTGTGGCCAGGTCCATTTCTACCCCTGTCCTCCTCGTGGACGTTAGGAGAAGGCTACTCCTGCGTCTCTGGGTAGCATCAGACGCTGCTGACAGTGACAATCTAGTGTCATCATCTGTGTCCGTTTGCGGGAATGCGTCGTTGGGTGAGGCGAACGTTTGCCAATCGTTTATTATTTTTAGGGTGTCTGGGTCCATGTTTATTTGAGTTGTGACTGATTGAATGTCTTTTGATTGTGTCTCTGTAGGTAAAGTGTCTTTTAATTGTGTCTCTAGTGGTGTGGGCGGCTGTGGTGATGGAGTTCTTCTGACTGTTTTCGCCCTTCGTGTCTCGCTTGGCAACTTCAATGATTCTGTCCCTTTATTGGTGATTTGACGTCTCATCACCACTTCCCTAAGTGACTTACTTGTTTTGGCTGTTTTAGTAGTGTGATCTTCTTCGAGGGTGGTTTTTGTTTCACTTTTCTTAATATCTTGTAGATGTGACATTTTGGATTTGAAGTGCAGTGAATGTTTTGATATGACCGAGTGTGAACTCTATGCACGCTGGTAAATGCAAGTGTTTCAAGTTTTTGAAGTTCTTCGAACAAAATATACCGTAATATAAACAAAATAATAATTATATCGGAACTGACTTTGACCTTGAAGTCGCTGCGTGACTGTTTAATTGTTGTTCTGGGTTATTAGGTTATGTACTAGTTGCTTCATATCTTGCTTTGCTTGCGTTCGATGTATGGCGTCTTGGTATTTATTTCATATTAAATATTATCAATTTTGTATAAAAAAAGAAATATATTTAAGATGTTATAATTACAACGGTCCTGGTAGATGGCAGAAATAGTCGTCTGGAAGTGGATACATAAGTTTTTCACTAGTATTTTCTCCTTCCAAGTCCGACAGACAGAGTTGGTGGTAGATGGTGGTTTTGAATCCCGGACTGATGGTAGTTTAGACACACAGAACCTTGATGTTAAAAGTCAAGATATAGTTATGAACACTTCACACGCGCGTGGCCCAAAGATTTTAAAATATGCGGATTAATTCCATGAAGCAAGATATGAAGCGGAGCCGACGTGAGCACGGTACGGATGTTGGATGATTTCAAATCGTAAAACGTAGAATGGCGTCTATAGTAGTTTGGTATATGTTTATAGTCTATCATATGTGATAAAAAAAGAAGAAAATTAAACTTACCATGAGCAAAGTCATTAACAAAGGATAGTATTTAAAAATATATAAATCACAAATTTTATGATGCTAAGATTTTTAACCAGTTTACAATTTAATTTATCTTTATGTTCTAGGGCGGAATACTTGCACTTGAATCTGTAAATAAAGTAAAAAAAAACCGTTGAAAACAATTAAATATATATAAAATTTTAAGATCAATTGAGTTTTTTGTTAAATAATATTTCGAGCCTTATACATAATATTTTACCTTGAATTGTTTTTTTTTGTTTATTATTTTATTACTTGAAATTCGACAAAGTTGTTTACAATAAAAAAATAATAATAAAAATATTTTTTTGTTTTTATTATCAACACCAACGCATGTTTCATATTTTAAATTTGTATATTTTATTCTTAAATAAAAATATATAAAAATATTTAAAAATATATAATAATTGATCAAATTAAATTAACTTTAGTTTCACTCTGTATTCTGCAAAGCAATGTGGGATAGAATCCCACATTACTTGTGTTGAGGCACTCCGTTCCTACGTCGGCCATTTCAGCTATTTATTTAAGATAAAAATTTATACAATTCATACCCACAAGAGGAATCGAACCCACAACCATCCCGTAAAATATACTAAGAAAAACGTTAACATTACAGATTATTCATTTAAACAATACGAAATCGAAGCCTACATATGTTCTTACAAAATCCTATCAGTATTTATATAAATGGCAACATATTTGCCATTTAACAAAGTAATTTATGAAAGTTGACAGCCACAATCCATTCTGGTAATAATAAAGTCATTTTGGTCTGGGGCCGTTCTATTAATGAAATTGTATATAAAAAATTTGCAAAGTATAAAAAGGTTGCCGATCGAAATCACCGTTATCGTTAAAACGACTTTTTGCAAAACTTATTTTCGAAGAGTTCTATAATAATAATGTTGAGGATAAAAAAAACTAGTCAACAAGTTAATAGGTTTACGTTAACATCACGTTTTTAACTTAATTTTAATATTTATGTCAAATTTGAACTACTGTATAGAATAAAAATTGATAACATTATTACATAAAATATATTGATTAAAAATAAACTCTCTTAAAACAAGCCTTTTTATTGTTTTTTTTTATGATTTTATAGAGATATAGTGATTTCTTTTAAATTCCCGCCATTTTGTTAGGGCGGCCATTTTTGATTAACAACCATATTGATTATAAGTAGTAATCCCAATTTCAGCTCTATAGGGTACTGGGTTAAATGGGTCAAATTGAGCTTGCAGGATTTCACATACCTACGAGTACCTTTCTATTGTGATAAAAGCGCTACAAAATAGTACAAAATAGTATAAGCACCAGCTTCACGCTGTATCCCGCACATAGCAGGATAGGCAGAGGGAACCTAGTGATAAGACACTCCGTTCCCCACTTTCTGCCGAATGCTGGACCCATTGCGTGTTCAGTGTAATAGAAGCACCGATTTTGATTTACCACCGTTTCACACATATCAAACTAAACTATAACTCAACGTTTCTATGCAAATACACTATCATACGTCAGACTATGGAGTAATTAATTTAAAATATAAATAAAAAATCATATATAATAATTGGGCCCGAAGTTATTTTATTCAGTCATACTACAATTATTTTATTATTTTGCTTATATCTCGCAGCTATAGCCGGTTTACATTATTATTGACGGCAACCACTGTGAAGTATCCATTTAGTGATATTTAAAAGCAGTTATGTAAATAAAAAGAATATAACAAAACAAAATTAAAGCATAAAATTACATATAAACGAAACAAAACAAATATAATAACAAAAAATATTATACATACTTATATATGTATATTTATTCAAGCAATAAAAATATGCGTTGAATAATCTCAATACATTGTTTTTTACTCCTTTTTTATCTTTTTACAATAATAAAAAATAGTTTTATACACTTTAACTTCCGTATAATTCATTTGAAACAGACAAATTTTAGGATGTTAGAGTTAATACAATAAATATAAATCTTCTTTACTTTCGTTTCATTTTTTAAAAACTCTTTCTTTTATTAGCATATAACAGAGCAGGCAAAGGGATCGTGATGTTTTTCATTAGTGTTTTTCACTTTACGCTGAATATTCAAGACATTGCTTGTTAACTACCCTATGTTCGAGACTGAACTTAATAAATTTACAGGCCACGATATTTCTAGCTTTTAATAATTTTAACTTAATCAAAGAGGCCGTCGTGGCACAGGGGCACGAGAGTATGGCTGTAACACGACGGTTGTGGATTCTACTGGGCGATTATTCTGTGTGCGGGATACGGCGTGTAGCTGTAAAAAAGTTAATTAATTAATTTGTGACATACAGGCCGCTCTGGCGCACCCTGGGGAAGGCCTATGTCCAGCAGTGGACCAAAATAGGCTGATTTGATTGATTGATTGATACAGGCCGCGCCACAGATCACATACAGGCCACGATTGCGTCACTACACAAGCCACAGCGAAGTCACAATTTTCTCGTATTCAAACTTACATGAAACTTACATTCTTAGCTTTCGAAAGCTCCAGCTTAATTTCTTCATTGGCACGTTAGCGACGCCCGCTGGCTCCGTTCCAAAGTGCGTGATGAATTTATGTGCGTGACCGTACTAACGTTGTTGCTCTTGCTTTCCGATTAAAATTTGAAGAAGCTTTTGATTTATGTTGCCGGAAGTGGATTTTAAAAGATTAAATGTATTAAATTTTGTATTTTGCGAAAATATTTTTTTTTGTTAAAAATTTACCTCAAATGATGATTTTAGTTAAAATTTTTAAGTGTAGTTTTTATGAATCTTGCTTGTATTGTTGTCATATCAGTGTTTAATTTTCGCCTATTTTCTGGACTATGTATTGTTTTGAAAATATTGTTTAGTTAACATAAATTTGTTTACAAAGTTTTATGGTCTTTATTTAAAAATAATAAACAGACCTGGAAAACTTTCATTACAATTTGAACCCACAGGCCACAACCAGTTCTAACAGTAATATCGTAGCTATCTTTTCTTGTATAATCCAGAGGATATCTAGTGTTAAAACATTTCGCCTCTGACTTTCCATTAAATATTCGTAACATGTTGAATGGTAGAACTCCGCGCGTTTTGTTTACAAGGCAGAAAAATTAAAATAAAACAAATATATTAATCTCATGGGAATCGAACCCACAACCTCTCTCTTTTGGCCTCTCGTGATCACCATAACTTATTTTAAGTTAAACTCATAATTTACAGGGAATAATCGTAACTGCTATGCAATTAACAATTGCGTATCTGATAATAGCTCGGGGAGTCGTTGCTGCGTCTATAAATCCGTCAATGGTTGGATATTTGCCAGAACTCGCTTAGCGCCTGTGATGACTATCGCGGTGAATGTATACTTATATATATTTATAATATTATATATAAAAAATAAATCAACTTCACGCTGTATCCCGCACACAGTAGGGTAGGCAGAGGAAGCCGCGCTTTGCCTCGACACCAGAGCGAAAAAATGGAAATATAAATTTAAGTAAATATTTCATCTCCTCGAGTGGGGATCGAACCCACAACCAGTCGGTTTTACAGTCACACCTCGTGCCGCTGCGCCACGACTGGCCTCATATTTATAATATATATGTATGAAAAGATATATACCTTGTTGTATGTTTGTAGTGGAGGCCAGTCGTGGTGCAGCACAGCAGGACAGTAAACGCGACAGTTTGTAGGTTGGATTCCCACTCGAGGAAATTAAATATTCAATATTTTCATTTCTTTGCTCTGGTGTCGAGGAAAAGCGCAGCGTTTAATGTTTCCGTCACTTAACACGCAATGCCTCCAGAATTCGGTGGAAAACGGAGAACGGAGTGTCAGAGGTTACCTCTTCCTAAACCGCTATGTGCGGGAGACAGCGCGAAGCTAAAAAAAATTGTATGGTTTTTTTTGTATTTCCCATAAATAAACGATACTGGTGGCCGCTGAAAATTTTATTTGGATGAACTATAAAATTACTATTATTTATAATTTATGAAGAAATTTCAGGAAATCCTTTCTTAGTACTTACCTCACTTATGGTGACATACCTACTACTTAATGACCCTAAATTTGAGCGTTTTACGCCAAAACACATGAAAAGATAAGGCTTAGACAAGTACTCTACGATAGCGTACCCGTTAGCGGAACACTAATTGATAACATATATTTTTTAGTTTCGTTTTTTTCAATGGGAGCCTGGGAACCTAGTGTTCACTCACTCAATGCACATTGTCTCATTACCAGTGTAATATTAAATATTTAATTTGTCTCGAGCGAGAATCGAACTCACAATCACGTTTACAGTCGTACGCTTCTGCCCCTCTGAAACGACTATTATATATAAATATAAACACCATATTATGTTTCTTCCTTATTGGACAGCCATTCTACGTATAAACTTACATAGAATTAGCAAATCAAAATTATGAAGTGTACATCTGGCGTGTCATCTATTCACGCGAAACATAAATATCCAAGTTAATGCAGAGCGGGCGTGTGGCAGAAATTAAATTAGATCACATTTGTCGGTTACGCACACGCATATAACTAAGGCTTAAGAAATAGAATATCACTACGTTAAGCAAGAGTGAGTGGTAAGAGAGGAAGAGGGAGACCTCGGCTGACCTTTGAAAACGATGAGAAGAAGAGATGATAATGGAGGAAGGTCACGTAAAAGCCATAAGTACCCCCGGATGTCGTATATGACAGTGGACGAGAGGTAAGAAATATTCAAAGATCTACTCAATGGAATGCACCTCCAGCTACAGATATTTAAAATAAAAAATACAGATATTTGATAGCAGCATATAGATATTTACAAATATGGGGTATGTAATATGAGCAATAACAGATATTTTGCATTGAATATAGACTTGATATTAAAATTTTAACATCTTAGAAAATTTTGATAGTCAATTATTTTTTATATCTACGTACTTATACTTGAATTGTTTTGTTTGTCGTTCATTAAGCATATAAGCAGTTAAATATTTTCTAAATACGGGATGTATTTTTATATAATTATTAACAGAATAACATAAATTTTAGGAAATCGCCCCGTAAATTCAAAGTAAAAATTAGCACCGGCTGTAATTACCTGTCTTCTCTTGTAACCAAGAAAAATAATTCTTTCTCCCCAGTAGGAATCGAACCTACACCCATCATATTTACCGCTGCGCCACGAGGCTGCGACTACTCTAAGACTTGAAAATAATATTATTCTAAAACGTAAAAGTAGGTTTGTCGTAACGCGTCGTTTCATCGTATATTTTACTGAGAGGTGTTTATTCGCGCGACATAACTCTAAGTTTGGCGTCACGCCAGACACGCGTTTATGGTTGCCATACTGTAAAACAGACAAAAGGAATCAACTTTTATGTAAACTTCATTTTTACTTATGAAAATATGTTTTTAATAATCACATCAGCTTCACGCTGTATCCCGCTTACGGCAGGGTAGGCAGAGGGTCTAGTGTTCACACACTCAGCTCCCCACTTTCCGCCGAATTTGTGTTGAGTAGCGCAACTCAACGCCGCGTTTTGCCTCAACAACAGAACGAAGAAATGAAAATATCAAATATTTCATTTCCTCGAAAGTCTAATACTATGTTAACCTTTTGCTAAGCAATTTGTTCCTCACGCACCGATTTCTGAGCACCAATTAATGAGACATTTTGTTTTGATTCGTGAAATTCAACGCTGCTCCTTGCCTTGATACCAGAGCGCGGAAATGAAAATAAGTCATTGCCTCAAATGAGAATCAAAGCTACTACCTTCGAATTTACAGTTAGATGCTGTGTCATGGCGGTTTTTAAGTATATTGCAAATATCAACATAAATATCTCTTTTGAAGACACACCCCAAAGTCTCCATAAAGACGTAACCTGATTAACCTTCGTACTGTCCGATAGCCACGATACGAGGCCATGGCTAATTTCCATCAAATCAAATTGTAATACGCGCACAACGGCATCAATTAGGAGCAAACAGGGAGCAGGGGACGTCAAAGTTGACCGTGCCGCCCTCTGGTGCAATTTTTTGAGGGGGCACCCCCTAGACTGTTTGGTGTCGCTTGCACCTCTGTTATGCGGGTAGTGTGGAATGGCAACTGTGTGTTTTTTTAATATTCGTTAATTTAAATGTAAAAATTGTATTTTGGATAGTGTAGTGGTGTTTAGATATACATGTGATGCTTCTGATAAATGTTGTCATTTTAACACTGTGGAACGATGTTTTTTTAACACTAGGCTATATTTAAATATAGTGTTAAATAAGCAGCGATACTTACTAAAGACAAAATGAATTACAAAGACGTACACATTGACACGCCTAATTTTTTTACATACTTACAAGTGCTTATCTTGCGTACAATATTTAGATGCATGTTCGACAGGCAAATGTAAAGGTCGTAACGGTAACATTCAAAAATATTCTTATTTTAATCTTTATATAATTTAAATATTCGGCTACTGCTTGTTCACAATAAAACAATTGTATGCCAAAAAAATCTAAAATATCCTCACTATATTAAGTTTAAAATATTGAGTACAACAGCCAATCCTCTCCCCCAGCACTGCATCATGTCCATTTTGACGCGGTGGTGGCGATTTTTTCCCGGCCGCATGTTTCGTTTATTTCGTTGCACACACGCGCTCGATCAGACGGCCGGATCGATCCACAGTCCATCAGAGATGCTTGTTATTTACCACACCACCGTACAACGATATAGCTGAAATTCATAGATATGATATATTTGTTTCACGCTGTATCCCGCATATACAGGGTGTGTATAGGGAACCTAGTGTTAAGGCTATCAGTTCCTCACTTTTAGCTCAATTTTCTTGATGTTGTTTGTTGAGAGGAACTTAACGCTGCGTTTATCTTTTTACCAAAGGGTAGGAAATGAAAATTGATTTCCCCGAGTGATAATCGAATCCACAGCGTCACATTTATAGTCAGACTTTTTGCCGCTGCGCCATGATGGTCTACATATTGTACCTGTGTGTATAAATTATGTTGCATATTAAATGTTGCTCACAATGAATCTAAAATGTGCGTAATGAGTTTACAGGATAAATTACTTTTACACGTGATGAAATTACAAGGACAATGAAGAAAGGAGTGTCTCAGTACTAATATCTATCTGCCTATAAAATAAAAAAAAAATGTGGTCAGAGTTCGATATTGCTTGAGGTATTTTTTAAATAGACCACAGAACATCTATGGAGCTTGATAAAGGCGTTGGAAGAAATGCACATCTTCTTCATCTTCATCTAAGTGTATCCCGTACATTGCAAGGAATGCAGAGAGTACTCGTTAACTTAGTGTTAATACTGTATATACACCGTTTCCATTAAGTCGCTACCATCGCTCAATTTTCAACGAATTCTCGAGGCGTTGAATATTTGGTGACGGAACTCAACGCCGCAATTTGTCTTGTTACCAGATATGTATATGCATATACTCATTGTATATTTTAAATTACAACATATGTAATGAGTTTATACTATTAATCAGTTTTACACGTGAGTTTAACGTGGTCTCGGTCAGTCCACACGCAATGTATGAAAATCGGGCGAATAGCAAAACACGGAGTAACGTGACACTAGAATCTCTCTGCCTACTTCGCTAGGGAGAGAAAGGAGTAAATTTAATAAATAACATCACTCATTTTTTTAAATCAAATTCTCTCCGCCTAAACTGGTATATGGAGTAGTGAAGCAAAAATACACAATGAACTCTACATTGCTAAATATAATGTTCAAAGTTCGATATTTGCTTGTGGTAAATTTTTATATATTATCCACGTGTCCCGATGCGGAGGCTGGATCGATGCTCCATCAATCAGTGATGCTTGTTAACACACTACCACACACCTATACCTACTATATACATACAGTATTGACAGTGTACACTGCGTATAGTAATTTTAAACGCTTAATTACTTTTACGCAGTTTTTTTGCGTGCAGTAGATACTATTTATTGATATAAACCGCGGCGTTGAGTTTCACCATTCAGCACGAAATGTTTCGAATTATGGCAGAAAGTGGAGATTGGAGTGACTTGATAACTTGAAAATGCGTTAAGCTGTTTTTTTTTCTTTTTTTTTCAGCTTTACGCAAAATATCGCATGTTGCAGAGTAGACAGAGGAAGCCAAGTGTTAAGACACTCCGCTCCCCAATTACCATTGAAGTCTGGAGGCATTGCGTATTGAGTATGAGAACTCAATGCACCGCTTTACCTCGATACCAAAAGAAATGAAATGAATAAATATTTCATTTCTCCGAGAGCGAATTGAACCCACAACCTGTCGCGTTTACAGTCACACGCTTCTGTCCCTGCGCCACGACTGGTCTCACTTATTACTGCTGTTTTTTTCACAACTAAATATAAAAGGCCAAAGTTAGAAGACCAATCTAAACTATAATATTTTTATTTATTATAATTTTAATTAAAATTTAATTAATAATTATTATTACTCCGAAAACACTCAGTTTTATATCTACTCTAAACATAAAAATCCTGTAATCTTTTGTTCGACCAGCAGTCTCTTAACAGAAAAGTGGTGCTTTCAAATATCTTACAGCATTAGTCTGATAGGTAAAAGAAGACGATGGTGTTTTCATCAGGATGGAAGTGGCTTTTCAGCTTTAGCTGGCTTCCACGCTTGAGTCACACTTTTTTTGTAGGCCAGTACTGGGCTTTGTCCGAATTGAAGATCTAAATAAATAATGGCTATAAGCCTTTTGTCTCGATATGGTTTTTATAGGGTTTTAATTATAGTTAAAATGTAGCATTCATTGTATTTTGAATAATACGAACTGTGAGAATGGAGAAATGTGCTTAGGCAGTTTGGGCACGGGAGAGCATAAGTGACGAAATAATGATAAATATAAAAAAAAACAGCTTCACGCTGTATCCCGTACACAGCAGGGTAAGCAGAGAGAACCTATTGTTAAGACACTCCGTTCCCCACTTTCTGCCGAACTCTGAACGCATTGCGTGTTGAGTGGCAGAACTCAACGCCGCGCTTAACCTCGACACCAGAGCGAAGAAATGGAAATATAAATTTAAGTAAATATCTCATCTCCTCGAGTGGGGATCGAACCCACAACCAGTCGGTTTTACAGTCACACCTCGTGCCGCTGCGCCACGACTGACCTCACGAAATAATGATGAAATAAAAAAAAGTTTAACAAAACATTTATAATTACAAAATAAATTAAAAATACAGTTAGCCTTTGCAAAAGCCTGAACTTTTTCAATAAATAGAAATAGCATAATTATTATAAACTTTATACAACGTTTATGCGTAAGTTAATTTTAATCAGAACAAGTTATAGATTCTATTTGTATGAAAATAATAAGAGGCTAAATTATAACAATACTCCACACAAAGTCCAAAACGTTTTTTTTTTATCTAAACAAGTAATCCAATAAATTACAATAGTTTTCAACATTTATATACATTCTTTATATATTTCTTATTTCTAAATAACTTAAGTGAGTATAGTGATATCTCCATCCTTCACTTATGTCATGTTAAACAGGAAAACATGAAAAAAATTTGAATCAAGTAAATAAGGATCATCATATAGCTTATATGATACTATTAGAAATCATGAAAAACGAGGGTAGATATAAATTTTAAGACCATAAAATCAATGAAATATTATCAATTTGGGCAGCTACTTGCAAGCCACCGAAGGTTACCTTCCTCATTGGAAGGGAACCTTCTTAAATATCGTAATAGAAGTATATCTCATCTATATGTATTAATATTTAATTTTTTTATTCACACTCGTAGTTTTCACATAGACACATTCTAATTGTTACCAACAGTTTCAATTTACAAAGTTAGTACTAGAAAGCTTAAATGTTAGCATAAATTTAATTAAAACTTCATTTAAAAATCCTAAAAAGTAGGTACATAAGCATACTATAATGAATGTAAGGTTTTTTATTTAGACGCTTAATCTATATTTTTTTATTAGAATTATACGAAGTAGGTAGAGAAAGCTAGTGAGTTAAAACATTTCGCTTTTCCAATTTCTATCTAGTTGGGTGACGTCCTGTTTCAGTACAAGCATCAAATCCAACGCCATTGACCCATAAGTCTAGAAGATTAAAAATATTTTATAACTTATATTTTATAAGAATATTTTTTAAATTCCATGTATCTCGCAAATATATGTACGCACAAGACAGAGAAAATTTTCTCTTAAAAATATTTTTCTTAGGATTGTATGATTGAGATATTCTATGTTAAGTTAAGAAGCTCAACGCTGCGCCTCGCCGTGTTTTGTCTTATCAATACCAAAAAATAGTATAATAATATATTTAGGAAAAAAAAACCAATCGTAGCCAATTGAGGTCAGTCGTGGCGTAGCGGCAAAAGTGAAATGTTTAAATTAAATATTTATTTCTATTTCTTCGCTTTGGTGTCGGGAGTAGAGTCGAGCAAAGCGCGACGTTGCGTTCGCCACTCAACACTCAATGGCTCCAGAATTCGTCGAAAAATGGGGAGGATGTCTTAACATTAGATTTTTTCTGCCTATCCTTATACAAGATACAGCGTGAAGTTAAAAAAAATCCGGACAAACGACACCGGGGTCACCCGACAGCTTCTGAAATTCAAGCTAAGCTTAGCTAGAGCTCTTTCATCTGATACCTCACTTGATCAAGTGGCTGTTATTTTGTAGGATTTAACCACAAATGTATAGTTTCAGATTTTGTTCCTGAACTAGTACTGCCTGTAGATGATAGCTGCCAAATTTCATAAGTTTAGATCAACCGGACTCCATTAATTTTTAATTTTTTATATATATATATATATATATATATNTATATATATATATATATGGTTTGAATTTCAACTCGATATCTTCAAGCGCTCCTGAGATAAATGCTCTTGACAAACAGACAGATAGACGAACAACAAAATGATCTTATAAGGTAAATAATCTTTTCCTTAAAAGTACGGAACCCTAAAAAGAAAAAACCTATACCCAAATGGGAATTTAATGCACACCACACACTACGTCACTGTGCCAGGCTACTCTTAATAAGGAATAATTTATTTCCATATAGATCTACAGTACTTATATTTGAACTTGCAAAATCTATTTGTAGCTTGTAAAGTTGGAGTCATAGCGCTCTAGAGCACGCTATAATTCGAGCTCATCTATCACTTTGAAGGTAGACAAGTTCCAAGTACTTTGTTCTGCCATATTGCAATAATTCAATTTGCATAATTGAATTTTCTATACATTTTCAGTGAATAGTTTGTTTTTGTTTAGTATATTTCATGTGATATCTTCCATGCAATATTGAAAATCAAAAGGATTTAAGCCTTTAAAGAAATGTTTTTTTGATGCTGATTACTCATATTCTCATTTTGGATCACAAATTAAAAATATAAAATAGATTGAGGCCAGTAGAAGCGTAGAGGAACAAGCTTTTGACTGTAAAAACGACGCTTATAGGTTTAATTTTCACTCGGTGAAATTTATTATTATTAATTAATGTTTTAAATAGCGGAGTTGATTTTCTCCGCCCAACACATAATGCCTTGAAAAGGAGAGTACCTTAACTTATCTTTCCTTTGCTTACCCTGCTATATGCGTTAAGTTAAAAAAATATTTTTTTTTAGCTTCACGCTGTATCCCGCACACAGCAAGGTAGGCAGAGCAAAAATAATGTTAAGACACTCTGTTCTCCACTTTCCGCCGAATTATGAAGGCAGTGCGTGTTGAGTGGTGAAACTCAACAACGCGCTTTGCCTCGACACCAAAAAAGAAATAAAAACATTTTTTTTTGTCATAAAAAGAAATCGGAGTGGTACAGGTACTGAAAACGCTATCTCACACTGGAGAAAGATATATTAATTAATTTATTTCCGTTTCCTGTGGTAGATGAAGCGGCGGTGATTTACGTGGCGTTAAAAACCGTGAAATTATACAGCTTAGTAGAGTATATACATATATAAAATCCACTCTCTCTTTGCATAAAAACCAATTTCTTACCCCATCCACATCATCCAAACAAAATGTTTCAATACAAACATCAAATTCCCGACCAATCATAAAAACACACGAGAGCATCGGTATTTATTTAACCAAACTATAACGATACAAGAGTAAAAAGATTTCCGCATCTACCTACCTACCCACACATATAGGGGTAGAGGTGGAATAAAAACTAAAAGTTGTTATTACATGCGAGTGCCGAAAAACGTATACAAAATGAACGGTGGATGAAAAAGTTCCTGTCAAAAAATAGTAACAGGAATAATTATCGTGAACATTGCATTAATCAAATTCTGCGCACGGCTATCGGGTGGTGTACGGTGGGGTCGAGTGGAGTGGCGAGGGCGGAAAAAAAAGGCTGAAAAAGACAGCCTACTGTGCATTTTATCATCGAATGTGTCTTGAGATTGATATATTTTTTTTTGTTGTTACAGTTTTCTTAATTTGTTATAGGAGCATATTTTCAATGTTGTATCTAGGAAATTATGTCAGTACTATACATAAAAAATCTTACAAGCCAACATTTAAGTAAAATAAGATAACCAATACTTAATATTTACAATTTAATACAAATATCAAACTACAAAACATCCACAAAATTATTTGTAGTAGACTTTGATATATAACACTTTTTATATCCCATATCTCAAGATAAGGAGAGAAGTGGGGAACGGAGTGTCTTTACACTAGGTTCCCTGCTACAATGGGGATATAGCATGAATAAAAAAAATATTTATAAAAATAAATATCTCAAGATAGCAACTATAGGGCGTTATCCCACGCAGCCTGCACCCATCAGAGTACCTAGCTACAAAAAATGCCAGAGCCACTGCAAGGGGGTGGTGAGGGGGGAGGGGGGGTGGCGGGCGCATTCATTAATTGCTAATTTACAGATCGCTGTGTGAGCCCGCACTTACACTGGGATGTGAGCTTTATCATGGATTGATTTTTACAATGATATATTATGTCACATCACTAGCTTCGTCTAAGCCAGTCGAGGGGCGCCAAGTGTGGCTGTAAATGAGGTAGGTCGGGAGTTCGATTCCCTCTCGAGAAAATTTAATATTTAATATTTTCATTTCTTCTCTCTGCTATCAGGCAAAACGCGCCGTTGAGTTCCGCCATTCAACACGCAATGCCTCTAGAATTCGGCGCTAAATGGGGAAACTTGGGCCGTACTTGCGACGGTAGGATTGAAACGATTTACGTGATGTAATAGCTCTCTAAAATTTGGCGGTGCGTGGGGAACGGAATGTCTTATCATTGAGTTCTCTATGTCTCTCTATGTGTAAACAAAGTGTGAAGCTAATAAAAGTAAGTTAGGAAGGAAGTTAAAATTAATTAAAATTATATATTATTATACACTATTTCCTCCTCACCTTTATAGCAATAAGCGACAAAATTTGCAATAAAAGAACATTCCGCTAGTGACGGATAGCAACGCACATTAAAAGTTAAAAATTGAAATTTGTAAATACGTAGGAGTTTAGGAAAGTGCTAAGAGTGATTTAACTACCTTGCGAGATACAGCGTAAAGCTAAAACATTATTGAAAAAATCAATTCATATTTACCTATAATAATGCCATGTTAATTATAATGTTGACCGTCAACGCAATGAAAATTATATATTATTGTATTAATTGTTATCAGTTTCACGTTTTATGCCGTATACGGTACGTATGCCGAGTTGGCAGAGAGAACTTTAACGGAGTGCCAAGACACTCCTTTTTCCAAAAAAAAAATATTTATGACTAACATTAGTCAGTTGAATGTTTATTTGTATTTATAGATGATTTAAGCAGAATTCACACTTTAGTTCCAGTCGTGGTTCGTTCTCGTTTCGACCTCAACCTGTTAAAGTTTTCTTAAGTATATGTGGGAAACAATGACAGCATTCGTATTATTATAGTTTCGGTCAAGTTCCGGTCCAATGAGACGCCTCATTGACTTCTTCTTCCTGGCAATTATCCCGGCTATTTGCCAGGGTCTGCCTTCCTGCTCAATCTACTCCACTTTGCACGGTCTTTAGCGTCCTGGGTGGTTAGACCATTGGCTCTCATATCCTGCATCACGACATCCAACCAGC
This sequence comes from Heliconius hermathena, assembly GCA_013403705.1. NCBI lineage: Eukaryota > Metazoa > Arthropoda > Insecta > Lepidoptera > Nymphalidae > Heliconius > Heliconius hermathena. The sequence continues at coordinate 805,074 of JAAIXJ010000109.1, read as the reverse complement.
GCTTCCTTGGGCGTCCGAGAGGTCTCACTCCAGGGACTGACATAGCAAGGCACTTGCATCCGACATAGTTCTTAGGCCGGCGCGTAACGTGACCAAACCATCTCAGGCGACGCTCTTGGAGCTTATCCGCTACATCACGGACTTCAAGACTACCTCGAATGAATGTGTTGCGTATGCGGTCTGACCGCGTTACGCCGCACATCCACCTCAGCATCTTCATTTCCGTGACGTGAAGCTCCTGAGTGTGCCGAGATAGTGCTGGCCAACATTCGCTGCCGTATAAAAGAACAGGTCGGAACTCTTGTATATCAGACCCTTGAGTTTGGGCGGTATCCTGCGATCGTAGACCACACCAGTGACCTCCCGCCATTTGGCCCAAGCAGCGCTTATCCGGCTATAGACATCGTGATCGATGCCTCCAGACTCGTGCATAACGGATCCAAGGTACCTGAACTTTTCCGACTTAACGGCTGGTTCAGGACCTATAAGGATAGTGTTCGAGTCCGGGCTCCCGCAGGCCATGTACTCGGTCTTCGACACACTTCGACGTACCCTTCCACAGGTTCACTTTACGCTCCAGCATCAGTCGGTTCTCGTCAATGAGTGCTATATCATCGGCATACATCATCAGCCATGGAGGCTGGTCTTGGATGTGAGCCGAGACAGTATCGAGCACCACATTGAATAAGAACGGACTAAGAGCCGAGTCCTAGTGAACCCTTACTGTAATCTGGAAGGGTTTAACGTCGCCAACAGCAGTCCTAACCATAGAAGCGGAATCGTGGTACATGTCTCTGATAATCTCAATATAGGCCTCAGGGATCCCTTTGGACCGCAATGCCCACCAGATGCATCGACGAGGCACATAGTCAAAGCCCTTCTGCAGATCTAAAAAATTTATAGAAATAAAATTAACTATAAAAAATAGAAATTAACAATAAGAATATTTCTCATACCAGAAATTCAGTTCGGACAGAGAATCGTGACCGGCACTACAGTGTAAATCCTCCCTTAAGTGCTATAGAAGAAGGATTTAAATTATGTAATATATATGCCCGATACTTTTTTACTTAACTTTTGTACACGTCCTTCACAGATATCTGTGAGGGACGTGTACAAAAGTCATCAAAACGATTTTTTCAGAGAATTATAGTTAACATAATAAAAAAATCTATAGCAGGGGTACTTAGAGCTACAATACAATTTTAAATTTAAAATGACATGATATTTAAATTTCATGTACACTCAAAAATGAGGTATACTCGTATTTCGATCATCGACGACTATCGACTACAGCCACAAGCAATTAACAAAATTAGCCTTGTAAAAATAATAAAAAAAAAAACAACAATATACAACATTGGTATAATTAAAATTAAAATAAAACTAAAGTAGAGCACAAATACAATTGAAAAATTAAAATTACATATTTTCATATTAAAATTTCAAGTACAATCAAAAATCTGGTAAAAATTAATAGTTATTTGACTATATGAATACGATTAACAAAACTAGCCTTTTGTTTGGAAAATCTATTATTCTAAAGAAATATTGACAAGCTTGTATGAGTTTTGTATGAGGATTGTTGAATTGGATACTACTCGAAACGCAAAAGGAACACAAAGTTATTATATGTATATTCATATTTGAAGTATCCATCGTGGCTAATTGGATTAGAAGGCGTACGAAAAATTCGTAGGTACCTGAAAAATATAGTAATGGAGGGTAACTCAGATTTGTTATTTTAACTTCTCATTAAGGCTGTGGGAGTTTTTAGTTTTTTGAATGTAACTACGTATGGTTTATGATTGTTATTTTTTTTATCTATACTAATATTATAAAGCTGGATAGTTCGTTTGGTTGTATGCGCTAATCTCGGGAACTAGTGGTCCGAATTGAAAATTCATTTTAAATTTTGGTTATGTGATAGGTTTGAAGAGACCCCCTGTAATGTAACAGCGGTACGTTTAATCAGGCTCTTGCAATGTTAAATGTAATCACAACTCTTAATTAGTTACATTTACGGGCGAAGCAGATTATAGTTATTTTTATATATTTGGTTATGATTTGTTTATACAATATCTTTTTAACATGCTTTCTCTTTCTCTACTGTGTAATATTATCTCTTTTTTTTACCGTACGACCTCCTTCGTGTCTTCTCCGCACAACGTGACATTGGCGAAGTGATATAGCACGTTCGGAACACCATAACGAAAGAACCATACCATACATTCTTCCATACGAATTTGAAATACAAAATTGAATGACGCAACACAACGCCGTGCTTTGTCGTAACAAGGAATAGAAGTACCAACAGTGTTATTTGAACAAAAGTGTTATTTGAATAACAGAATATTTTCAAATTGCATACATATTTTTAATTTCCTTTTAAAATTCCACATAAAATTTCAAGTAAAACAATACATTTAAGCCGCAGCGTTCCGATACGAGCTGTAATGGAGAACTCATCCATCACACGGTATATCAATCTTGTGAGACGAGCTCCTGCCGCGCGATGCTCTCCTGGTACTTTGCTGCAGTTGCTTCGGGCATTTTTGTTATTTAAAAAAAATCTATTTTCCATTTTGGATCTTATATAATGTGAAAATATATTTTCATTTTGAGTCTTTTATGAAATATTTGTTTTTTCTTTTATGAAGAAACTAAAGTTGAGTAGGTACTAAAAGTAAACTTATTTTTAGTCGGTCGTGGCGCAGTGGCACAAAATGTGACTGTAAATTCGACTGGTTGTGGATTCGATCCCCACTCGAGGAAGTGAAATATTTATTTACTTACATTTATATTTTCATTTCTTCGCTACGATGTCAAGGCAAAGTGCGTTGAGTTCCGCCACTCAGCACGCAATGCCAAGAATTCGGCGGAAAGTGGGACGGAGTGTCTTAACACGAGGTTAGACACTCGACACTAGGTTTAGTGTTAAAACGCTATATTAACTAGCTAGAGGCCAGTCGAGGCGCACGTTTGACTGTTAACGCAACAGGCTGTGGGTTCGATTCCCACACGAAGAATGAAATATTTGATATTTTCATTTCTTGAAACAACTCAACTCAGAACTCATGAAAGTGTTAGACAAATTTTAATTATGCCATAAATGTTATTAAAAAAGTAATATCAAAATTATATAGAAAAAAATATTAAAATTAAATCGTAATTGGAATATGAATCGGATGCTGACGTCATTAGTCAATGCTTCCATAATATAAGTTGTTGTAATGAGACGACTACGTTATATTATTTTTTAACAATTTTTTTTTCTTTTTATTTTTAGAATAGGAAAAAAACTTAATTCTTATAGAATCACTCTGTTGTCCGTCTGTCCATCATCTGTAATGATCCTTTTTTTTCAAGAGCGTAGTGTAGATCAGAAATTAAAATGAAATATCTTCAGTTTCTTGGAGCACAGGAGTTAAGTTAATTTAATTAACAAATAAGAGACTTTAACTTTGTTTTTTTTTTAATTGGCAAAAAAATATAACTTAGATCACACAAATAAGGAATTGAGGCCAATCGTGGCGCAGCGGCACGAGGTATGACTGTAAAACCGACTGGTTGGGGGTTTGATCCCCACTCGAGGAGATGAAATTGAGTTCTGCCACTCAACACGCAATGCCTCCAAATTTCGGCAGAAAATGGGGAACGGAGTGTTTTAACACTAGGTTCCCTCTGCCTACCCTGCTGTGTCCGGGAGACAGCATGAAGCTGACAAATAAGGAAAAAAAACCGAAAAAAAACGTACACAAATTTATATTTATTGTTTATTTCATACAAGATCAGTTGGATACGGCCGCAAACTTAAGTTTATGTACTCTCTAAATTGTGCTTCCTGATGACCTACAACCTTCAAGTTGATACGGACACCTTCGTGGGGAGTTCAAATCGCGCATGGTTTACTTTTAAATATATTTATCGACAACAGAAATATTGATTAAAAAAAATGCTTAAGTTAAAAAAAAATAATGATAGATAAAAAGATCTGGTTTCAAATCTCAGAAATCATCTCATTTCAGAAAATATTTTTGTTAAACATAGTACAGCTCAATTTAAAGGAAAGAAATAAATTGCATTATTGAGTGCCTTTCGGCTTATAATTTTTCTAAACAGGATGAATGTAGAAATCAGAGAGATTTATCACTAGGTGCGGATGTCATAAGTAAATATTACATATAAAATTTTGTCATTTGCATGTTTGTTTGTAAATTGAAAAAAAAGAAGCATCTTGTTAATATTACAAAATCCTTAAATTTTTAAAAAATTTTTAAAAGTAAAAATAATGATGAACATATTAAATGTGTCTAGATTTTTCTATTTTAATAATGTACAGTGAACGTTAAAATTGTGACTCACTTCAAAAAGAATATTAAAAAAATATTTTGAATCTTGTGAATTATTTTATCACTAATTATTTTTAAAAAGTCGTCATGGCGCTGTTTCTGACTGTTGTCGCGACGATTGTGGGTTCGATTCTCACTCGAGGGCATGAATTATTTTTATCATCTCAGCTTTGGTAACAACACAAAGCGCGGCGTTGTTCGTATATCCAGATAAAGCATAAAGCGAAAAAAAAAATTTTTAGAGTTTTCATTAATCGCATTTAATTCTTTTAAGCTTTAATTTAAAATGTTTTAATAAGGTATTTTGACACGGTATTTCTCATTCAACATAGTGGTTCTAGCCTTTTCTGCTGTCAAATATAACATCATTATATAATATCATATTACATTTTTTTATATATCTATACATTAAAAACATGAGGACCTCCAGGAGGACATGTATGAAGAAGTTGATGACAAAAGAAATATATAGACGAGACAAAAGAAATATATAGAGACCATAGCGTTTGGCGCTCCATTCTCTCTGGGAACCCCGCTAGGAATTCAACGTGAAGCTAAGTTAAGTTAGTTTTTTTTTTGTAGCTTCACGCTGTATCCCGCACACAGCAGGGTAGGCAGAGGGAACCTAGTGTTAAGACACTCCGTTCCCCACTTTCTGCCGAATTCTGGAGGCATTGCGTGTTGAGTGGCAGAACTCAACGCCGCGCTTAACCTCGACACCAGAGCGAAGAAATGGAAATATAAATTTAAGTAAACATTTCATCTTCTCGAGTCGGGATCGAACCCACAACCAGTCGGTTTTGCAGTCACACCTCGTGCCGCTGCGCCACGACTGGCCTGAAGTTAGTTATATATTATAGAAAATATACAATAAAGTAAAGTCAGGTAAATTTCTCAGGTTTTAAATGTGTCCGTATGTACAGTTAATGACCGGCGCCTCGTTATAAAGCATCTGGGTCGCCCCTCAGAACTAAGAAAGGCGATAAGTGTTTACACAGTGCTGAGTAAAAACTGAAGGAAATTTTAACGACGAGAGCACAATATATTTCGGTATCTTACATTCAAAAACATTTTTTTTTGTTTTCTTTTTTACTTTTTTTTAAAATAAGATTTTTTGTAAAATTTTGTAGGAAAAGCACTTGCTAAGTTTTTGCATAATTTTGTTCATAATGATTTGTAATTTCTTCTCTTATATAATAAGATAGTAAAAATATTTTGTCTGTACATTTAGTAATTTTGACTGAAATGGATAGAGGGACACTTAAAAACTTTTTTTTTTTGAATTTCTTGTCTGTCTGTCTGTCTGTCGATATATTTTTGTCCGCATTTTTCTCTGAAAGTACTGAACCGATTTAGTTAAAAATTTCACCAATTGTTTTGTTTTAACTCAACTTAACTACTAAAGTTTGGTTCATCAAAACCGGTTCATTAAAAAAAAAGTTATCGTCATTTGAATGAACTCAACGCATTAGTTTGCCTGCGAACTAACGTTCGCAATAGCAATATAGCAATCGCGCTGGTAAGATTCCTGGCTAAAGAATGACGTTCGAAACATCTTGATTATATGATTGTTGATAAAAATATATATTTTTGAAGCACTATTATACAATATTTCATACAATAAAGTAAACAAAATTGAACTATTAGTGGAGACTAGCGGCCCACCCACGGCTTCGCCCGCTTAAAATACATGATTATTGATTTAATAAGCAGAATTGATTGACAACTCTAATGATTTCTAATATGATTTTTTTATTACTTTAATCTGTAATATTCTAATATGTTTTTTACGACATTACAAAATACAAAATATGGAGGTCTCAAGCTTATTCTGAAATTCTAGCTTAGCTTAGCCAGAGCTTTAATCATCAGATGTGGTAATAAAGTCGCTAATTCAAAAATATATCAACCTCATTTAAACTAGCGGTTTTAATGCCAAATGTTTTCCCTCTGTTAAGGCTATATTTTTTTAGGATTCAACCACAAATGTATAGTTTTCAGATTTTTTCATGATCTAGTACTACCTGTAGATGCTAGATGCCAAATTTCATAATTCTAGTTAACCGCAAGTACCCTATTAGTTCTGATTCATTTTTATTGTGTCGAAATACGCGTTTTTTGCTGTATATCAGCTTCACACTGTATCCCGCACATAGAAAGTTAGGCAGATGGAACCTAGTGTTAAGACACTCCGTTCCCCAATTTCTGCTGAATTCTGGAGGCATTGTGTGTTGACTGGAAGACCTCAACGAAGCGATTAACCTCGACACCAGAGCGAAGAAATGGAAATATAAATTTAATTAAATATTTCGTCTTCTCGAGTACACCTGGTGCCGCTGCGCCACGACTGGTCTCGCTGTATAAACGGCCTTATCTATTTTTAATTAAATGTAGAAATACATTTCTAATCAGGAAATCATGAGACCAGATCACATCAGATTTAGATATATTGTATATTGCTTAAAAGGTACAGAACCCTAAAAATCGGTTTCACGCTGTATCCCGCACGCAGCACGGTAGGCAGTAGACACCTAGTGTTAAGACACTCCATTCCTCATCTGACAACAATATTTATTTTGAAATAAATAATTCCGTCTATAACACGTCTGTTTTGGCGGGAAGTTGAAAACAGAGTAGGTATATGTATATGTATAATGAGATTTATTGCTTAATCTGCAAAGTTTTTCTTTTATTTTGAATCTAACAGTTCACTTTATTGTATTATAGTTACTACTAATATGTCACGTTTATAGATTGAAATCGCACCCACGACCACTGAATGCAATTTAAAACAACCACATTGCAATTGAGCCATAAGTGCGTAAAATTTTATTTATTCAATATTCAAATCGTAATATCGAGTTATGATTCCCGGCAAATAACTATTTAATCGCCTCCAGCATTCCCGGGACATTCTACATGACGGGTCAAGTGAACGATAAAAATCAAAGGAGTTATTCATAAATAATTATTTACACCAAAACGTTGCTTAAAACTATTAATATAAAACACATAATCCCTTAAACAGCTAACATCCTAATATTATCCTTGTTCGCAGGTCGTGACTGTCAAACGGATGGGTGGCAGTTCGATTTTGGTCTCTAGTATATTATATTTAGAGAAGTGTTTTTAGTTCGTGGTTATTGTGTTAAAATAGCCAGGTCGAGATGAGGGTGGAATCTCACAAAAAGTTGTCTGACCGGTTGCCTCGGTCGGTTCGCAACCGATTCCAACGAGTATAGAATCAGATGCCCTGATAATATATTCATATTTTTTTCTATAATGTAATGTAGGCTGTGCGTTTTACTTGGGGTGGACGAGGAACGCTCTTTTTGACGTAATATTCGACAATATTAAATCAGTCTCAACTCGAGAGTATAAATTGTTTTCATTTTTTCAAAAAAAAACTAGGTATATGACAAATAATAGAAAAGCAAAGTATAATAAGTACTTATATACTTTGAAGAAACGTAAAAAAATGTTTCCAACACATGCTTATTGCAATCCATGTTTATTTTTTTAAGAACTACATATACGATCCATCACCCCTTCTACTCCTGACAGACAGATCAAAAACATAAATATAAAGATATAATTGTTGCTCCGAATGAGAATCAAACTAGCAACGATCGCGTGTACATTAACATAAACAATGCCATACCACTATGGCGTTGGCATTCTTATCTTCAAAATCAAGACACAGAAGCTGATATTCGATATTTTTATAACATACCTAAAATGTTATATTTTAAAATTTTATTACAATCATTAAACAAGAATTGATTTTATTAGGGTCGTCGTGGCGCAGTGGCACTCCGCCTGACTGTAAACTCTACGGTTGTAGGTTCGTTTCCTACGCGGCGTAATAAGTTATTTTCATATCTTGAAAATTTTGAAGTCCCGAAGAATTGATTGTCTTAACAGTAGGATAATCTAAATAAACTTTTTTACCCTACAAAATATTATAATATATATAATACTGTACACCCTACCTAACAAAATCAATATCAAGTCAAATATTGTATGAAAGTTTGTAAACTATCATAAGATTTAACTTGATATACATAGAACACCAAGATCTAATGAAAGTGAAAGTTTAGGATTAGGATCCTTAAAAAACCTTTTTGTAATATCTGTGTGGATGTTTGTGTGTTTTTATAATTTATTAACTTTATTACAGTTTTTATTAGTTAGTCGATCGGTAATGTTAAATTATATAGAGTCACAAGGGTGTGACTTTAACGCAACGAAACGAAATATTTATTTACATTTCTTCGCTCTGGTTACAAGCCAAAGAGCGGCGTTGAGTTCCGCCACTCAAAACGCAATGCTTCCAAAATTCGGCGGAATGTGGGGAACGGAGTATCTTAACACGAGGTTCTACCCTGCTGTGTGCGGGATACAGTGTGAAGCTGATATATTTATTTAATTATCTTTTTACTGTCGTCGGTGGCACAACGTATGACTGTGAATAAATATAAATAATTTATAATTACTAATATTAATACTGTATACTTATGTATATCTCACGAAATCTGATAAGGTCCTATTTTGATCCTAGCAGAGGAACTCACGTCGCGCTTCGTTTTATAACCAGAACTTATTCTTTACTCCGAAAGGGAATCGAACCCACTGCCGTGGGCAACAGTCTGGCATTTAATTATAATATTTGAGAAATGTCACATAACATGTATCTTTTATTGATCTTTAATTACTTTTTTTATCTTTTATGAATAATAAAATGAGTTTGTATAGCGGCATGTTGAACATGAACTGTTTTTAACTTTACTTATCTTGATGTCTCGTAAAATAATATGTTAGATTACAATTATTGCTTAAATTGTTTTATTTTTTTCTTATTCTTGGAAATAAATAAATCATTTTACTACAACAAAAATCTTAATAATAACTGTAAAAATACATACTTTTTAATATATTTAAAGTATTATTTCACAATTAGAAAGGATAAACACTTTTTTTAGACTACATATTAATATTTGAACAAAGCGAGATTTGAACCCGCTTCTCTTGAATACCGTCTAAGAATCCTTTTTATAAAACGTAACGTTAGTGGTCAGAGCGTTTGGACGGTATTCAATACATTACATTTTACCCAGAGATAAAAGGAGACCTTAACTATTAGTGACATTTGTTGACACGATTCGATTGTCATATATTTTTTTAATCAAGCAATACGTCTCATAGTAGCTTCGGATTAAATCATGAATTCTGCAATACAATACAAAAAATGTAGTGGATCAATATAATAACAATTTAAATATAATCATGTGAATTATTTTAATTTCTCCGCTTTATTAGATAAAATTTAGTTTCGCCACTCAACTCATATTCATATTTGGGCGGAAAACAAAGAACAGAGTGTCTTAACACTAGGTTCCCCCTATCTACCCTGTTCTATGAAGAGTTTAGTGAAACGGAAAGATGTAAAATTTGATCTCACAACCCAAATTCCATCAAACTTATTTCACTAAAGCCTTAATAGCACAATTCTATACCTAATTATTATGTCTATGGTTTTAAATGTTATTCCACACTTAGCAAAGATCTGAAGATATTATAATTTCTGTATACACTCAAGAAACATAATATTACAGCGGCGTTGAGTTCCGCCACTCAATACACAAAAAGGGAAGTGGAGAGTGGAGTGTCTTAACACTAGGCTCCCCAGGATGGAAAAAGCGTGAAGTTGAAAAAAAAATTACATAACAAAATCTAACAAAAACTTTCTAGATCTAGACATAAATCAGGCACAAATTCTAAATCTAGGTAAACATGAGCGGAAGGCGTGCAGGGGTCAGCGCAGTCACTCGCCCGACCTTCGCCAGTTCAATATCAAGGCGGTGTGACTGTCACAGCCTGTAGTACGGCTCGGCTAGGTTGTTATCGGAAAATGTTATATTAAAAAAAAATCATTGGGCGTTATCGAAATCAATATCGCAGATATTGTTTGTGTTACCCCAATGACATTAAGATTAATATCAAAAATATAATATTCTTACTTATTCGGTATACCTAATAAGTAAGAATAAACATTGAGCGATAGTTTTTATCACAAGCTACAGTAGAGCCGTAGATATATTTATTCTGCAAAAGCTGAAACATTATATATTTTTTATTTTCAACTAAATTTATTTAAACGTATTATTATATAAAAAAAGAAAATATAAATAAATGGGCTTTATTCAATATTTTTTAATAGAAGCCAATACAGTATAATAAATATTTTTTAATTTTAAAATTGAACAAGCTGTTTACAAGATATGTCGCTTACCTCGCAAGTGTTTGCGTGATGTATAAAGGAACCCGTTCCTTGCATAAACATTCTCAATTAAATATTGACTAGTTTCACTTTTAAATGTAAGAACATATTTTATCATATTTTCTGCATATCTTGTTTTCAAGTAATGTCGTTCGATTGGTCGTTTTGTGTTTTTAATTTTACTTTAATATTTTGTTAACGTAACGCTGTATATAGCATGGTAGGCAGGGGAATCTAGAGATAAGACAAAAAATGTAATGGATTACCTACGCACCATCCAAATCATCGTTGTTTTGGGAAGTGTGTTGAATGGCTGAACCTAACTCCGCGCTTTGTCTACTTTCCAGAGCGTGGATTTGACAAGGACTAATTTCCCCGAATGGAAATGGAAATCGAACCCACAGTCGTCCCGTCCACAGGCAGACGCTGTACGCCACGCCAATGAGATATCTATAAAAATAAATAAACGTAAGACCTGTAACTTGGCACTTTCAAAATTAACTCTATTCATATCGCAAAAACGCAGAGTAAAAATTGCATTAAAAGTACCCTAAACTAACGGCCGGTTTCTGAATTGAGAATTTGAAGTTAAGAACGTCTCAAACTGTACTTAACTTGTACTTAAGCATTTTTTTGTTTCTTATTTGAGTTTTCTCAAACCATTCTCAATATTTGAGCATTTAACTGAGCAGCGTGCTCAACGTATGCTTTTGAACGTATTTTGCGTTTCACAACTGAGCAAAACACGTTTGACAGTGCTCAAACCATACTTATGTCAGTGTAAAGTTAAGCATGCGGACGCGGCTGCTTAAACTATTCTCAAATGTCTNCGATTTATATACAACCTGCTTATTCAATACCTGCTATTCACGATGCTTAACTTCTAAATATTAATAATATAAGAAAAGGGTGTCCCAACTCTAGGGCCTGTATTTTAAATAGTTCTCAAGATCGATTTCAGAGTGGAGAGTCCACTTGAGAGTGGTTTATAATTAGGTTCCCGCTGCTTACCCTACTACATGCGGTGTACAACCTGAATTACAATAGTGCATACAGTAGTGTGTAACATTTTTCTATTTTTCTCACTTAACTTCAAACGTTTGCGGGAGGGACAGAGTGAACACAGCAATAGTAATATTTTAAAATTATAGAAAAATATTACGAGAGACTGATGAAAGCATCATTAAAGTTGAACCTGAGTTGTTTATTGTATAAAATGTTTAAATCCAGTTTTAACCTAAAGCTTCTCTCGCTAGATAGCCCTAAACCGTTCAATGATTTAATACAGTGAAACTATTAAGATGAAGTAATATAACCTGTGAGGGCTATAGCCCTAGTAGATACAGCTCTATAGAGCATGCAAAGGAGGATTCACGCTATAGTGCCGGTCACGGTTCCTCCTCGGTCCGATCTCAGTCTGTTAAAAGTATTCTTATATGAGAAACAATGAAAGCATTCATACTATATTTCCGGTCAAGTTTCGGTCCAATCAAGGTCCTCATACAAGACTATCATCGGACCGAAAACGAACCGCGATTGACACTATAGTGTGAATCCTCCTTAAGATTGTCTCCAATTCATGCGACATCACGTAAACAAAAAAAGTGGTGAAACACTACCGTAAAGTGCTCACGTGCATAATGAAGCGAGTGAAGATATGTACTTTAGTTGAATTTTTTTTTCATATATTTATAATATTTTTTTTATAAATCGTTTTTAGATTAGTATTATTAGGATTTTTTTAGATTTTGCTAAAATGGTTTTTTATTTATCGTATCACTCTGGTACAAAGCGCGGTGTAGATTTCCACCACTCATTACACTAGATAAATTAAAATAAAATAAAAAATCCTTTTTAAAAACGTAAAAACAAACATTTGACTAGAAAATATGAACATCGTGTAAGCAATTTACTATAAGCTCTAAATATATATGTATATATTATTTAAAGTTTTTTGGTCTACTAATAATCCTCAGCTACCCACTTTTCGCCACAAAACATAATTAAGAAATATCCACTACAAATATTAAAAAAATCAATAAAATAAGACCTCAAAGCCGTGTATAGATCGTAAAATGTAAATTAGAAATGGTAAACGGGCTATTCCAGTCACCTATATTACCATGCCGACCATGTTGCCGCAGGTCGGGCAAGGTGACGTCTGCACACACGATGTTGGAACTTTTGTGAAACTTTGGCCTTTCTATTATTACTTTTAGAGTATTTTTGAAGGTTTTTTTGGTGTTTTAATGTTTTTGTTTACAAAAATTGATTTTGCGAGTTTTTTTTGTGGTTTCTCATTGGATTTAAATGTAGCCAATCGTCCACTTTCATGAGATTTATTAAAAAAAAAATATTTTTTATTTATTTCACAATATATGTATATTTCTTATTTCACAATATAATTGAGGAGGAAGGAGGAGATTTAAGTAAAACTTTCAGATATCTTTTAAAGCTTTACATCAGATGAGGAAAGTCGTGGCGCAGCGGCACGAGGTGTGACTGTAAAACCGACTGGTTGTGGGTTCGATCTCCACTCGAGGAGATAAAATATTTACTTAAATTTATATTTCTGTTTCTTCGCTCTGGTGTTTAGGTTAAGCGCGGCATTGAGTTCTGCCATTCAACTCGCAATGCCTCCAGAATTCAGCAGAAAGTGGGAAACGGAGTGTCTTAACACTAGGTTCCTTGCCAACCCTGCTGTGTGCGGGATACAGCGTGAAGATGTATGTTTTTATATGTATGTTTTTTTTATTATTATTATTTATTAATTTGTTCTACTTTAAATAATCTTTGTAATGTATTCAGTTTACTCATACTACTTGTGAGGCGGGCGTTAATAGTCTAAAAATAATGTTTAACACCCAATTCTTGAATAATAAGTACAATATATTTGAATATAATATGTATATGTATAGTTAGTAGTGTAGTTTTTTGTTTATGGAAAAGCGACGGTTGTGGATGGGTCTACTATTCGAGGGAATTAATTATTTAATATCTCCACAAGAAAGCGGAAAATGGAGTGTTTTAACACTAGGTTAGGAAGGAAAGTAGGAAGATAAAAAAAATAACACATTGAATTTTATAAACACAAAAGCTAATATGTAATCGTAAAAGTTTATATTTCATTAACAGAACCCTAAGTGTAAAATGTCCAATAAAAAAAATCTATAATAAATAAGTTATAGTTACATACTGTACACTAGAAATGTTATCAAATCAGTTGGAAGCAGTACCAGATTTTACCTGAAGTAAAATATATTTTCAATTTGGGACTTGGAGATTATATTTTTAGTTTCCTTAATGAACAAATATATATGTATTTTGTTCGGGGCTAAAAATATTTCTTTTTCATCTTATTTTAATGTCTAGAAACACTTGCAACTGCGGTACCGGGAGCGGTGACTTTCAGAGATTTCCATAAATTAGCGGCCGTCGGTGCCGCTACGTTAGACCGAGCACCGCCGGCCAAAATTAATTGGACATCATTTTGTAAAATGTTATGTGTGTGTGTGATTATTAAAAGAATGTAATGTTGCTATGAATTTGCTTTAAAAATATACATAGTTTATCTTTATTGTACATGTTTTTATCACACATTCTATAGTATGTTTATCATTAGCGGTAAATTTACAGCTTTTAGTTTAATTTATTTTTCACAGATACTTCACAGTCAATATCCTTAAATTTCTTTATATTATAAAGGCACATATTATAAATTTTTTAGTTTCACGCTGTATCTCGCACATACCTGGGTAAGCAGAGGGAACCTGGGTACGTAGTGTTACCACACTCTGTTCAAATTAAGACACTTCTGTGTCCCACTTTCCTCCGAATTCTAGAGGCATTGCATATTAAATGACGGAATTCAACGGCCACATATTTCATGTCTATTTTCATTTTTGATATTTTTAATTTTCTAAATCATGTAGAACAAACAAAGAGAGGCAAAAGATATACAACTTCATTTTTATTTCCTAACTGCTTATGGATATCGCATACTTTATAGGAAACAAAAATTAAAAGAATTTTGTACTTATATTCAGAATTAACACAACATATTTATATGTTATGTTTCTTCTAAATCCGCCAGGGTAGGCAGAGGGAGAGGGAATCTATTGTTAACATTTCCCACTTTCCGCCGAATTCCTGAGGCATTGCATGTTGAGTGGCGGTACTCTACGCCGCGTTTTGTCTCGACACCAGAGCGAAGAAATGGAAATATAAATTTAAACAAATATTTCATTTCCTCGAGTGGTGATCGAATCTACAACCAGTCGATTTTACAGTCAAATTTTATGCCCCTGCGCCACGACTGGCCCCATAAATATAATAAAAATATATTGTATATATATTTGCGCCAGACACTGTAGTGATCTGTCACTAAGTTTTCCCATGCACCGTACAAAGACGAATGATGCAAGTTGTGGAGAGCTTGCAAAAACTGCAATGAAGTTTCTAAAAGTATATATCCAAGTAATGTTATATAAAGGTTTTAACTCTTACTGTTAAAGGAATAAGGAACAAATTTGCTTGTAATTGTTGCTCACATACATATTAATAGACATTACAGTACACAAACAGATTTGAAATAGTATATTAATAATTGGTTATATTTTTTTAGCTCCACACTGTATATCACATACAACAGGGTAAGCAAAGGCATCCATAATTAACCTCTAATTTTCGAGGCATTGCTTTTTAATGACGTAATTATACACCACAACTAGTTACCAAGGCGAAGAAATAGAAATAATTCATACATACCTCTGAGTAGAAGTCGAACCCACAACAGTCATGTATAGAGCCATGACGGCCTAGAGGGGACAAATATATGTATAAGCAATTTAGTTGTGGTGCATGAGACAAGCGTGCGACTATAAACGCGACAGATAAGTTGTGGGTTCCATTCTCATTCGAGGAAATTAAATATTGAATACGTACATTTACGTAACGCGACGCTTGTGGGTTCGATCCCCACTCAAGGAAGTGAAATATTTCTTTAAATTTATATTTCCATTTCTTCGCTCTAGTGTTAAGGCAAAGGCGCGGCGTTGAGTTCCGCCACTAAACACGCAACGCCACCAAATTTCGACGGAAAGTGGGGAATGGAGTGTCTTATCCTAAGTTCCCTCTGCCTATCTTGCTGTGTGCGGGATACAGCGTGAAGCTGATTATATTTCTTCGCTAAAGTAAGCCAGCAAATTGCGACGTTGAGTTCTCTAATCATCACGCAATGCCTCAAGAATATGGTGTAAAGTGAGGAACGGACTGTCCTAGTAACACTAGCTACCCTTCCCTGCTACGTTTGGAAAACAGCGTGAATCTAAAAAAAATATTTTTTATTCAAATAAATTTCATAAATATAAATTTATTTTTAAATGTATTTTATTGAAAGAAAAAAATCCGCGGTACAACACTTAACTGTAAACGTGACGATTGTGGATTCGATGCCCACTCGGGAATGCTAATACGACGAAACGAAGGTTTAATTCCACTATTCAATCCGCAATGTTTCGCAAAATTGAGCTTAAAGTGAGGAACGGAGTGTCATAGTAGGTTCCTTTTGCCTACTTTATGAAGCTAAAACAAAACAAAAAGAAAATAAACACTACAACATTTTAAATAAGCAAAGGGCTGCAATCAATCAAACAGAATACATACTAGCCAAGTAGATTGCATTACAAATTTTCGTTACTATAAACCGTTGATAAACCGTAGGTGTATATATATAGAGGCAGTACAGCTTCACCCGCTTTGTGAACCAGTAAAGCATATGAGGAATAAATTGGTGGAGCTCATCACAAATTCAATCCGACTTCATTTGTTCTGTTTGCGAACGCCAATCAATTGCCGAAAAAAATTACTGCATACGGTCAGGTCGGGTCGATGTTGATTATTTTTGGTTCCGTACAATTATTTATATGGATTTTTTTAAACTACAATGTAATTTTACAGGAAATATATACATGATATTTGATATATTAATACTCCTATTTGAGTGTAATAATACTTCTATTTGAGTGTGAAGGCGACGGTTGTGGATTTTGAATCCCACTTGGGGTAAAGATCAATTTTAAAGTCTCGCTCAACCATAATTGCTTGGCGACTAGTTAAAGCGCAGCGTTGAGTTCCGCTATTACACATGATTCAGCATTCCGTATCAATGTGTTGAAAAATTTTACCGGAAAATATGTAATCGGATTGTGTTAACACTACTCACTCTATCTTGCTATGTGGAAAAAACCAGTAAAGTTAAAAAAAATTAAATCAAAAAATTTAACCAGTAAAGTTATCTTTTATTAAATAGACATCTATGACATCATTAAAATTAGATTACAATAATTATATAATTTTTAACATTTTTAAATTGTTCTTACACACTTAAGAAAAAAAAACGAAAAACTTATCTAAAAATTGAAAAAAAAAATTTTTTTTAAAGCCATACGTTCTGCTTAGTGGTCAGACCGCTTGGTTGGTTTCCCAGAGGAACGGGCTCAAGTCCTGTCATGTTTAAATTTTTATACGATTTTTCTTTAGAAAAAAGTATATAGTAATTATTAATTACCATTTAAAAGGGAACTCTGATAAACCAAATATCGGTCCGCATTGCGTTTAATCGACAAAATCAACACGGCTACGATTTCCAATGGTGCGATACACCGTACATACTGTACGCTATTGAAATATGCCCTTGTTGCTAGTATTATATTATATTTCTTTATATAAAATTCACATTTTTATTCAATTGCCTTTTAAAAGCCGTACTGTGGTTATCGTTTTAAATCATAAATTTCAATTGGTTTTATGGATCTATACGTTTATATAAAAAGTTGTTAAGTCTTGTTCATCAAAGCGTAGCAAAAATAGTAATATAAAATGTTTTTTATTTTTTTTAAATATGTTAAGTTAGATCTTCATGTATATATTGTATTTTTTAGACTTACGAGTCGTATAACAAAAATGCGGTTTTTGGATTCATTTTTCAGTAACGTCCTTAACCTGTACCTTAAAATGTACTCTCATTAGGTTGAAAATGAACGAATAAGCTATTTAATTTAGTGGGGATCGGAAGTGTCTTTATGGGAACGGAGTGTTATAATGCTAGGTTCCCCTCGATACGCTGATATGTACGGGATACGACATGAAGCTAAAAAAAGACTACTATATATAACACGATAGAGGGGCAGCATCAGATTGTTAAACTAAATGATTTTGGGTTCGGTTCACTTGGGTAAATTAATTATAATTATTCATATAAAATGGCTAATTTTAAGTTATAATTATATTTTTTTTTAACTTAAGTATTAAAAAACTTGTTCATGAATATATTTGAAGATTATTATTTTATTAACCTCAAAGATCTAACTAGACTAAATCGTCTTGCCTTTGGGTAGAAAGACAACTGAAAACTTTAAGCTCAGATTCATTTTAAATATATAATATATATTTATACAATAATACAAAAATACAACAATAATAATAAACCAAACTAAATTTTCCGCCCAAAAAGAGCAAAGAATAGAGTATCTTGACACTTTGCTCTCTCTCTTTCTACTCTGCTATATACGAAATAAATAGTAACTGAAAAAAAAGATACGATATAACTACTATGAGTACTATTGAACCGTATTTTTCCTGATAAGAGGATAGGAAATTAAGTATTCAGTCAAAGCAAAGGCTCCATATCTGCATATTCAATAAAAATGTTAAATACTCGACAGACACCGGCCCAGAGCTAAGTAAAGTCTCGTTAAGTGCAATAAGAAAAGAGAACGAGTGATATGTCACTTTCATTTTTTTGGTTCCACGGTATTCCACATATGGCAGGGTAGACAGAGGAAGCCCAATGTTAAGACATTCCGTTCTCAATTTACCGCCCTATTCTCGAGACATTGCATGTTGAGTGGCGGATATCAACGACGCGCATTGTCTTGTTACCAAAGAGAAGAAAATTTAAATAATTCATTTTCCCGAATAGGAATCGAACCCATAAGTATATTAAATGAGTTGAAGTTATTTACTGTTAACGCGATAGCTGTGGATTTGGTCTCCATCCGGGGGATTGATTCTATTTAAATTATTTTCATTTATCCGCTCTTAAAACATTACTTCTTATATACAGTTACAATTATATTTTTTAACTTCACGCTGTATCCTGCATGTAACAGGGTAGGTAGTGGGAACCTTACTTTAAGGCACTCCATTTCCCACTTTTCTTCAAAAATTTAGAAACACTGTGGCCTTTACGGTCATATTTAACGTGATACAGTTTGAGGCTAAAAAAAATAGAAGAAATAAATAAAAATAAATATAAATAATAAATCAATGCATCGCTAATATGCAAATTGTTGATAAACAGTGTGTCCGTTTGATCGTTTTGACCACGCGGAGACATTTAGTGTACCTAAATGATGCAATTATCTTTGCGGACGCTGAGGTCATCGAATGTCCTAGCATAATAATATGATGACATGGAAAACTTTGAACTTGAGCCGATTTTGTTCGTTTTTTTTGTACTCTCAAGCAGGTACATTGGTTAGCCACTATTTTTAAATTTAAAATTACCCCAGGTGGCATTTGAATTATATAGGAATCGAATGAAAATACATGTAATTTAATATGACAACGTACATGTAAAATGTATAAAGAAAAATAAAAAAAAATAATGTAACGTATGAAGAAAAATAAAAAAAAATATATCTTTCCCACTCATGGGAATCGAACCCACAATGACGTTTACAATCAGACATTACTCCATTACGCCATGATGGCCTTAAAATTAACTTTTATATAGCATATCTATATATTAACATACGTTTCTATTACAAAACTAAAGAACTCTATTGTCTCAAGAGCATGTAATTGCTCACTACACTGAATGATGAAATGCGGGTATTTTTTGAGTGGTCTGATAGAGATGAGACGTAAGGGTGGCCGAACTAATAACTACACGCTAGTATTTTTGTTTTTATATTCGTGTAATACAAAAATTTTCAGATAAAAAACCAAGTTTACGTTTTTTGTACGTTCACGTTTTTTTCGAGGCCAGTCGTGGCGCAGGGGCACAAATATAAAACCGACTGATTGTGGATTCGATCCCCACTCGAGGAGATGAAATATTTACTTAAATTAATATTTCCATTTCTTTGCTCTGGTGTCGAGGCAAAGCGCGGCGTTGAGTTCTGCCACTCAACACGCAATGCCTCCAGAATTCGGCAGAAAGTGAGAAACGAAGTGTCTTAACACTAGGTTCCCTCTGCCTAACCTGCTGTATGCGGGATACAGCGTGAAGCTGACAAAAAACGTTTTTTTCGGTATAGCAGGGTAGGCAAAGGGTACCTAGGGTTGAGACAATCCGTTTTATATTTTACGCGCAATTTTACATCGTAACATAGCGTGCTAAATGGCGGCATAATAAAGAAATGAAAATAATTACTCCTCGTAGTGGGAAACTTACAACTTGCATTTATGTTTACTCAGTCAGTCGTCCCTGCTCCAACTGTGTCAACCAAACCAAACATTAGCGAGCATATAACGTATATAACATATATAAGTACTTTTGACATTTTCACCCCTAATGACGTATCAATGTACAAATGTATCTAATATTTTTAAGATTTTTAAAATTAGTCCATATTTAGGAAAGAAAATAGAAAACAGTTGTAGGGAGATTGTTAATTAAATTAAAAAACTTCCTGCCGAGATGCTAGCAACAAAAATAAGCTGTAACTAGCATAAAAGAATTTCGACATGGCCCGATGAGAACTTATGACTTAGTTGGTCAGAATCCGCTTGGACGGTTTCCAAGAGGCGCCGGTTCCAATCCCGCTGCATTCGAATTTTTATATGTTTTTAAAAAGTATAAGTATATCTAATTTAGATTCTCTTCACTATACTATAGAAATAAATTTATTCATATACTTATATAATTATTTATTATAGTTCATATCAAATATGTTTTTAATATATCATAATAATATGATATATTAAAAAACAATTTCTCAGTATACGAAGTGGCACGATACATATTCATTAGGACCTACGAAAGATCAAACTTGGAAGGACGCGTCGAGGTCGACCGCTGCAAATCTATTCGATTGCACCCACAACTGACTATAAAATATATGCATACATACATCCTTATATCTTTCAATGTCATTACAAATTTTTACAATAATTGTAATAATTGAGAACTGCGCCGTCATGGTTAAGACTGTGGGTTCGATTCCTACTCAGGGGAATTAATTATTTTCGTTTCCATGGTGCGTGGGAAACGGAGTGCCTTAATACTGGGTTCCTCCTATGTAACCTGCTAAAAAGCGGGAAA
Organism: Heliconius hermathena; assembly: GCA_013403705.1. Lineage (NCBI taxonomy): Eukaryota > Metazoa > Arthropoda > Insecta > Lepidoptera > Nymphalidae > Heliconius > Heliconius hermathena. The sequence continues at coordinate 784,112 of JAAIXJ010000109.1, read as the reverse complement.
AGGCGTGAAGCTGGAAAAATAATTCAATACGCGGAACCATCGTTGCACATTGGTAATTGTGATAGATTCGATCGACATTCAAGATATTTATTAAATACAATTATATTGTATTTAAAAAAGAATTAGCGTCGAAGTCCGCTATTTAAAAGTAGCGACCAGAATACTACTAACAATATAATATATATACTACTAATAATACCTAGAGATTCTCTGTCTACACACGGGAAGAATAAAGCAAAAAGAAAATCTATGCCATATTAGATTTACTACAATTAATTGAATAAAATACAGTAACTAGAGTTAACTATCGGAGTTGTGATCACATGACACATTGTAAGGTTCCAAGGCTCCACTTATTGAACTCACTGCAGGTGCTGTGGGTTATATCAAAACCATTAAGTTCCTATAATAAGTGGGACTATCTAACACTAATAAGATTTTTTACATTCATATGGTTACAGTTGAGAACAGCCACATATAGCAGCGTAGGCAGGAGGAACCTAATGTTAAGAAACTCCGTTCAACACTTTTCGCCAAATTTACAATACATTGCGTGTAGAAATCGATCCCACACCGGCCGTTCGTTTACAGTCATACGCTTGTGCCACTACGCCACGATGGACTCAATACATTATAATAAATATAAGAGTATAGAAGTATGGACAGACATGACGTCACTATACGGTATTTTATATATACATATCTAAATAATGCTTTTGTTCAGGTAGGTTCTTACAGCTATTTAAAATTAGCATATTAATTATATATATTTCGTTAAGATGTTATCGCTTGGAAGCGTATTTGACAAATGACTAATGACTCGACTCGAGTCTCCATGCAAATGAACTTGCTGTAAAAGGTAATTCTTATCTTAATAAAATTAATTAATAATACAATCCTTCTAATATATTAAAATTATAATAAAATTATAATATATGTACATTTTTATGTGATATTGGTGATTATAGGTTGATTATATATATTTTTAGCTTTAATCTGCATCCTGCACATAGCAGTGTAGAAAGAGGGAACCTGGGAACTCAGTGCTGCGTCACTTCTTTCTCATTAAGACACTCCGCTACTCCCTTTCCGTCAAATTCTGGAGCATTGCGTGTTAAGTGGCGGCACTCAACGCCGCGCTTTACAACCCGACCCACAAATCCCACCCCCCTTCCGAGAGAAGAAATGAAAATATTAAATATTTCATTTCCTCGAGTGAGGATCGAACCCACAGCCTATCGTGTATATATATATATAGTCACACGCTTGTGTCCCTGCGCCACGACTGGCCTCTAATAAATAATATACTACTATCAATTTAGTTTTTTTAAGATCAGGTAAAGACCTACAGACCTAAGTACAGACAAATGCGTTTACAAGTTGAAGTTGTCCGAAGTCAGCGTGACCGAGTCGAACCGCGATCATATATTAAACTTCGCGGGAACATAGATTAATGTATTATGCCCAATGAGAGTCCTTAGTGTGAGCGGGCAAATAGTTTTTATATTTTTGTAATTTTGTAAAAAAAATTGAAAATATTTATCTTTCAAGTTATTCTGACTGTAAATTGATGGGTTTGTGGGAAAGAATTATTTTTACTTAGTATATACATACACTCTGGTAGCAACGGCAACGGGATACAAAAACATGTAGCTGATTTCTGTTTTGTTATTCTTGGTCGGGGCAAAGTGACACTTTTTTATATTTGTTAAGAATTCACAATTACTGACAACATGAGGTCAGTCGTGGCTCAAAGGATACGGAGGCAGAGAAGTGTGTGATAGATAACGCGACTGACTTTGAGTTTCGCCACTCAACAGGCAATTCCTCCAGAATTCGGCGGAAAGTGAGGCACGGAATGTCTTAACACTAGGTTCCCTCTGCCTACCCTGCTGTATGCAGAATACAGCGTGAAGCTGATTTTAAGTTTTTAAGTCACATTCGGAACAACTTATTTGATTTCTTAAATTAAGTATATAGATTTATAAATAAGATGGGCTTCTCCTTCTCTCTAGCACTATGAGCATACACTACTCCACTCGTTCCTCCCATTGCGCTGCACTGAAGTAGATGGATTACATCTTGAGCATCAATCCCTTAACTATAACTTCTATACTAGGTACTACTATAATACATTTAGGAATTACTTAAAATGTCTGTTACATAATTGATATTTTTTTAATGGCAAAATATTTCTTAGTAAAATGTATATTCTCCTTATTTTAAATTAAAGACAAAAAGTTTAATATTAGAGTCGCTTTACTATAAAAAATTTAAAGTGAAAACAAAATAATAATACAAGCTTTTAAATGGGATTTCGTCCGCGTGTTCTAATTGAAATAATTTAAAATTGTGTATGATCCCTGAAACATTCGAAATATCCAAACTAACTCTAGTTATATAATCTATAGCTTTCCTCGATAAACGGACTATACAAAACAAAAAGTTTTTTTCAATTCAAAATGGCGAAATTAGTTCCTGAGATTAGCAAGTTCAACCAAAAAATTTCTTCAACTATAATATTATTAGAGTATAAGTGCTTATCTAAAGCACTTATACTCTAATACTACATGGTTTAATTGTGTAGAGATCAACTCTATGTACGGTAGAGCATGTTGGAGTCTTTGACACATGATATTTAAAATAAAAATAAAAATTAAGAATATGTCCTTGAAAGATAAATAGACACACATTTGATGAGAATTCAAAAATAGATTAGTAAATTACGCCATCCAATTTCAGATATTGTAGAGAAAAAGATTGTTGCACTCAGTATTAACACTTGCTTCGGAAATTCAATTCGAATTTGTCCAGCCAAGGAAAATTTAACCTTTTCTCTACGTTATATAACTCAAATTATATTAACATCGATCTAACATGCATTCTTTGTAAGTCGCTGAATCATTTCAGAGACGGACAGAGAGAAAAAACGCAAGTACCGTATTTTTCATAGAAAAGAGCGAGACAGATGACGCTATATGGGATACATCTTTCAAATTGTTGGCTAATGCACCGCGTCTGGACCGTGACGAAGATGGATGGCTTCTCCTTAGCAGCTGAATGAGATGACTGAGAAAGGATAAAGGATAATTAACTTGGAAATTAGACCTAAGTTTAGAATGTTTTGATTAATCGAAAATAAATCTGATAAATCTTAGATTGCGTGCGTTGTGTGTGGGGGTGGAGACGTGGCAGGTATGCTGGACGTGCTGTGGACATTGTGGAGCCATTCGTTTCGCAGTAATAAATGTATTTACTATATTATAAATAAAACTAGTTTGAGCCCACAACTTAGTTTGCGTGGTCTTTTATTATATATTACGTTTTATTCATATTCCCCTACTAATTTCGGGAAATTCTCTATTAGTGGTCCCCTACATTCCCCAAGGACACTTGAAATGTCAGAGTTCTACGCCACTTAGTTTTTTGTGTTGTCTTCGTCAATCACTCAGTAAAGGAAGAGTTTTTTATATATGTACGCATATAGGTTCTTTAATTTGATGATAAATAACTAAAATATATTTTAAAATATTTTCGAGACCAATATGAATTAAATAGTATTTTTATTAATACAATGCAACTGTAATATGCGCTTAAAGAGAATGTTTTTTTTTAATAATCTATTCTTCTCCTTTTACAGTGCTTTTACAAGTAAAAGAGCGACATGAGATATGAATAACATTTCATTATTTTCTCGCTCAGGTGATAAAACAAATCGCGACGTTGAGTTCTGCAACTCAATACACGATGTCTGAAAAATTGAACGGTGCGTGTAGAACGAAGTGTCTCAACTACTCCACTATATGCGGAATGCAGTGTGAAGCAAAAAAAACCGGACAAGATCGAGTCGGCCACCGAGAGTTCTGTAAAAAAATTGGAGGGCTTGAGCTTTTCTGAAATTCAGGTTTAGCTTAGAGCCCTTTTATTTGATATCTTACTTAAACTGCTTTAATACCATATTTAACCCCCTTTTTAAGGCTATTATTCTAACAACAAATGTATATTTTTCAGATTTTTTCCTGAATTAGTACTACCTGTAGATGCTAGCTGCCAAAATTTTTGCAATTCTATGTCAACTGGAAGTACCCTATGAATTTTAATTCCCTTGAAATCTAAGCTTTTTGTATATTCTATTAATGTTTACCACACTGATATTTTTTAAACTGAATTTGAAGTTGTAAACTAATGTATACAAAATCCTACAAAAATATTCCTAAAACAAGATATTACTTTATTTAAAAATTGATTTTAATTCATATCAGCAACTTAAACAAATTATCCACGTGCACTAATTAGAAGCTACATGCATATCTTTTATTTTTATTTAATTGTTTTAATTATATCATAAAGCACATTAAGATCTAGTTGACTGCCAAACAAATGATTCAAAAAATATAGTTTAATGGGTTAAGTCACTACTTATGGCTCACTCATATTATTACCACAGTAGTTACAAGTTCAAACTAAGCAAAGAAAAAGCAATCACATATAGTGATTAACATACTGTGGCTGATTCAAGTTTTACATTTTTTTACAGGAGAGAAATTACAAGGAAATAAAAATTCAGCAGGAATTGGACCCATGACCATCGCGCATACAGTCAGTCCCTGTGCCGCTGCGCCACGATGACCTCATTATATACATACATTCATAGTCAATAAGAAGAATATAGAGTGTATCTGTGTATTGTCACGTGACGTAACCCGTAACTTTTTCGTAAGCTTTTGTTAACTTTAACTTTTTGTTACTAGACAAAATATGAATATATCATATATTAGGTACCTTGAATACCTTAAAAGAAAGCACCTACTTCCAACTAAAAGGCCGGCAACGTACCTGTAGCTCCTCTGGCTTGGTGGTAATCACTTACCATAAGGTGATCCATACGCTCGTTTGCCTTGTTTTTTCCTTAAAAACAACATACATTTTAGTTTTCACTTTATAATACAGACAAAGAGAATCTAATAAAACCTTTATTCTCCACTTTGACAGATTACAAAATTTAAATCCATAAAACGTTCTAAAGAAAGTCTTAGACAGTCAACATTTAGAGAAAAAAAATAAACAGCATCGAAAAAAAAAACGAAATAAAAAACAGTTAACATAATAACAGTCTTTAAGCAACAATACCGTCGAAACACTTCTGCTCATGAAACATTAACACGTCAATTAATCTAATTAGAATTCATAAAGTTTTTACAAAATGGCTTGATTTAATATTTTTAACATCTATAAATTTTACATTTTTGTGGGTTGTTTATTTTCATTGCCTCGCTCTGATAACAAGGCAGCGCGGCGTTGAATTCCGCAACTCAACACACAATGTCACGTAAATTGGGCGGTGCTTTAACAGTAGGTACCCTCCGCGTACCCTATGAAGTTAATTTTAAATCATTTAAGTAATATTCTACATTAAGAATAAAAAAAAAATTTAGACATACTAATATTATAAATGTGAAAGTTTGTTAGGATGGATGTTTGTTCCACTTTCACGTAAAACCTACTGAACGGATTTGGATGGAACTTTACAATAATATACAGTTTATACATCAGAAATTTTAAAGTAATATATAGTATATATATCGGAATAACACATAGGCTATAATTCTATCTAATTTAGCTATAATATAACAGTAAGATTAAGCAAGCGAAGCCTCGTGTCGGTCGCTAGTTGTATATAAAAATTGAAAGTTACTTGGACTTAAAAGGAGCAGGTTCAAGTCTCGCTACGTAAAAATATTTAGTTTTTTTTTATATTTGGCTTAGTTAAAACGGCACGGTAAGTGTAAATATTCTAATAAGCATGTGAACTAGTGTGTTCACGGCAAGAAGACAAAAAGTTAAAAGAAAGCGAGACGCGTCTAGATATTTGGTCCAAGTCATAGAAGCAATTGTAAAAAAATATGATAATCGATTTAGATTTTTTGTTTAATATTTCCTATGGTGTTCCAATTGTGTGTTTGAAATTTTACACGGGAAACACTTTTTATATGGATATTTAATAGATAGCCTCTTTTTTGAAGTCGGTTAATAATGTAGATTTTTCTAAATAAGTAAGTGTTAGAGATAAAACGATTAACATATATCGTTTTATCTCTAACACTTACTTATTAGAAGAGAAGAAAATAATAATAATCGAAGAATGAAAGAAAGATGAATGCTGTGGAGATGCGATCTCTTCGTAGGATATGCGGAGTCAGCTTAGCTGATCGAATCCGTAATGAAGAGGTTCACAGAATGGCAGGTACTANTCTCTCTGACTACCCCGCTAGGGATAAAGCGTGAAGCTAAGTTAAGTTAATAAAAAGATTCTTACGATAGAAAGGTTTACATATAAAAGACCGGGTCCGTGTGATAGCACGTACTAGTAAGATAAATCAATAGTGACATGATTGAGGAATAGCTGTATGATATAAAAAATGTCCTTCAAAGTGTTTCTTTTATTTTTATCAAGACGAGCAAAACATGTAAGTAAACTTTCTTTATTGAATAATAATTAAGTTACAAAATGTGTAATGTTTTAATCTTAGGCCTCAGGGTGAGCTAAGAGAGTTGCTGGTATAAACTATAGAAATTCGTCAAATTTTAATTGTATTTCCATATTTTCAAAAGGATATATTGCAAAACTAATATTTGACAGTATTATCCACAAACTCTGTAAGGAAAAAGACCGTCAAGGCACATTGTGTTAAAAAGACAAAAAAAATAACTTAATGCCCCGGTGTTTAGTTACGCAACTTAACATAGAATATCTCGAAAAGTGGGCGAAAAATTGGGGCAGTGTCTTATGCTAACTTTGCTCTGGCTCCGTGTTATGTGTGGGATACAGTGGGAAGCTAAAAAAATCTACAAACGCTGTTGATTTACTATCGGCTGTTGCAACTCGAAGTTTCACACCTCACTGACACTTCACGATTCAAGTAAAAAGTATCCTTCGTAAGTTTACTTACTTGCCAATATATTTGTTTAGTTTATTTTTAAAATAAATATTACTTTTGAAACAAAAAGAAGATTTTAATAACGAATTTAAAAAAAAGCAATATTGGTTCTGATATATTTTGATAGATTTTTTTTGTTTGTGAATGCTATATTTTTACTAGAACTCTTTTTTGTAGTACTTGTATAGAGAGAACCTACTGATAAAACTTAAGACACTCCGTTGCCCACTTTTTGTTCAAGTTTCGAAATTTCGAACTTAACAACTCGCTCTGTAATATTTCCAAAGCGAAGAAATAAAAATATTTCAATACCAAGAATGGGAATCGAATCTTAGCGCCTGAAACTTAGCGTTTATAGTCAGGCGCTAAGATTCGATTTAATATTCTAATTTTTTTAGGTGTATGGATAGGCAGAGTGGACCTAGTCTTAAAATACTCACATCATTTTCCACTCAATTTCGTGACGTTATATGTTGAGTAGTGAAATCCAAATATCGCGTTTCTTTTGCAGAACAGAGGTATAGATTAAAAGAAAATTAAATAAAAAAAATACAGCGCTTTAAAATTTCTTAATTTTTTATAATTTTTCCCCGTATGTGAATTCAACTTACAACTACCCTTTGACAGATTGTGGGTAACCTACGCGATGCACTGTGGTGGTGCCTTTTAAGCCACGTACATTTAACGTACAATACAGGCCGTCGAGGCACTGTGGAATAACGTTTAACACTAAACAACTGTTGTGGATTCGATCTCCCACTTTAGGCATGATTATATTTATAGTTATATTTTCATTTCTTCGCTCTGGTGTCTACTCCAGAACTCGGCGGAAATTGGAGGACGGAGTGTCTTAACACTAGGTTCCCTCTGCCTACCCTGCTGTGTGCGGGATACATAGTAAAGCTGATTTATTTATTTTTTTTATTTTCGCTCTAGTAGATAAGTTTCGCCACTCAACACGCAATGTCTTTATAAATCAGCGGAAAGTAAAAAACAGAGTGTCTTATCACTAGATTTCTCTACCCTCCTATATGCGGGATATATGCAGCGTGAAGCTGCTATAAACATATTAACGTAATAGACATTTTATTATATGAATATAATGAACATTGAACAAGCCCGTCGGTAGACGACTACTTACTGACCGGTTTTTACCTGCACTATCTACATACCTGCGGAATGTCCTTTTTGAATACTTTTAATTTATAGTTTTAAATTGATAACTTATTTATTATTTAGAGTAGAGTATATTGAATTTAAATAACAGGAAAAATGTTTTATTTCGTAACTATATTTGAAGTTATAGTAGGTAACTAGCTATATCATAGTACGTATGGCTAGATTCTTGCGCCACGACTGACGTGCGACTGTAAACGAGACAGGCTGTGGTTTCGACTCCCAGTCGTGGAAATGACATATATAATATTTTCATTTGGTAGGGAAAGAAAAAGGTTAAAAATTTTTAACATTTTTAAAATTATTAACATTTTTTAAATTTGGCTGATAACGGGGAACGGAAAGAGAACGGAGTGTCTTAACACTAGGTTCCCAGGCTCCCTCTGCTACCCTTACAGCAGCATACAGCATACAGCGTGAAGCTAACAAATCAAATACATACGTTTTGGTTTGAGTAATGAAGTTATACGAAATCTATATCCTGTCTCCAATAAATGTCTTGACTAGAGAAAAAAAGCGAGTTGTGACGATTGTGATATGATTCACATTCGGAGGAATGAAATAAGCAATATTTTAATTTCCGATAAGAAGGTAAAAACGCAGCGTTGAGTTCCGCCACTCAACACGCAAAGCGTAGAAATTCGGCAGTAAGTGGTGAACGGCATTTAACCACTTATTTACTCTTAATGAGAACGGAATATCTTGGCTTTGACTTGTCAAGTCATAGCCAAGATATTTCTGTGTTTCCAGTGTCCCTGGTGTGAAGTTAAAATAAATGAAGTTATGCAAAATCTTATATCAACTAAATAAAAATATCAACTAAATGTTTTTAAACATTTTTTAAAGTGTTATTCCACACTTAGGGAAGAAAATTACTTATTTAGAAAACGTATAAAAACTTGAACGTAGCGGGACTCGAACTCGCACCTCCTGGAAACCGACCAGGCGCTCTGACCACTAAGCCATACGTTCTTAGTGGTCAGAGCGCCTGGTCGGTTTCCAGGAGGTGCGAGTTCGAGTCCCGCTACGTTCAAGTTTTTATACGTTTTCTAAATAAGTATCAACTAAATGTCTCGAGACATCCAGGGGAAAAGTAGAATCCTCTGCAATGTAGTAAAAAAGTAGTAGTAGTAGTCAGCTAAGTAGGGAAGAGTAGACACTTCATATCTTAACACTAGGTTCCCTCCGCCTTCCCTCTTATATCCCTATATATGGGATGCAGAGTGGTGTCAAAGAAACTAAAATGTCTATACTTGCACCACGCGTCAGATAAGATGGACTGGGCGTCCTTGCGGCCACTCTCAGTTTCATCCCCGTAGCTTATCAATAGAACAGCTTTCTAAGTCCTGCAGCGTGCAGGGTAATATTATAAATGAAAGATCTCGTACTAAAAATTTGTCTTGTGGGATAAGTTATTTTTTTAGGTCTTTGTGTTTGTTTTTTTTGAAAAATGGCGTTGAGGCCGTCTTGGTCCGGTGGTACAAGGGTATGACGGTAAACGCGATGGTTGTGGGTTCAATCCACTCGGGAAAAGGAAATATTTAATATTATCATTTTCTTGTTCTGGCATCGGAACAAAGCTACCTAACTATGTGCGCGATACAATGCGAAGCTAAAAAATGGCTTAGTGACCGTCGTGGAGCAGCGGCACAGTACTGTGAAAGCGATTTTATTGATTCGATTCCGATTCATAAATTATTTTAATTTCTACGATCTGGGCAAACCACAACGTTTATTTTTGCCATTTTACACCACATTTATCCTTATTCCTACCCTACAATACAGGAAAAGTGTGAAGCTGCTTAATTTAATGATAAATATCTTTACTTCTAACATGTTTCGAAATCATCGTGTTGTAGAAATTATATCGTCATTCGTTTGAGATGTGTTATTATTAACATTGCCTAATTATTTGAAAGTATTTGAGAATTGGATAATGTTAATAATATTACTAATTATATAAGAAAATTGTATTGGAACTAACTTTGATTTCAAATTGCATTGTAGAGCGAGACTTAATAGTTATTCTAAGAAATAAATATGTTATATTCTTATTTTTTTTATCTTTTCGATATAAGCAAAGTAGGGTCCAAGTAGCCCAATTCTTCCATTTGAAGAGGCTCAAGTTCGAATCCAACTAAGTACTTTTTTATACGTTTCTATATTTTTCTGTTCTTATACATACATGTTAAATAAATGGATATTAAAATAAATCATGTATAAATTATATTAGCGGTATTAAAAGTACATAAACCACTATTTATATATAGTTTCACTGAGTATTAAACAGAGGAGCTACGAGTAGACCGGTCGTCCTTGTGACCACTCTCGTTTTCTATACAAACGCTCTATCCGTGTAAGGGTTCTAAAGCCTTTTTAAGCTATAAGACTAGAAAAAAGGTTATATTTCATATATTATAGTATTATAGGTAGCTATTAGATATTTTATTATTTTATAATGCAAATATAAGAAATATGAGCTTGAATTTTTTTTTATAGCTATATACAAAATATATCTTAGAGCTCGTTATAGCTTCTTCATGAATATATATTTTGTTTAATATGGAGTAGTGTGGTCACTCTGAGACCAAGGAAATGAAAATAATTTATTCCCCCGATCGAAATCGAACCCGTAACCGTCACGTCTTCAGTCATATATCAACATCTCTACCACAAGGCTACAATTACTTTATTAGTATGTTAAGAAATTAAATTAAATTAAATTAGCTTCACGCTGTATCCCGCACACAGCAGGGTAGGCAGAGGGAACCTAATGTTAAGACACTCCGTTCCCCACTTTCTGCCGAATTCTGGAGGCATTGCGTGTTTAGTGGCAGAACTCAACGCCGCGCTTAACCTCGACACCAGAGGAAGAAATGGAAATATAAATTTAAGTAAATATTTCATCTCCTCGAGTGGGGATCGAACCCACAACCAGTCGGTTTTGCAGTCACACCTCGTGCCGCTGCGCCACGACCGGCCTCATGTTAAGAAATATTTAAAATATTTCATTTTACCGAGCGGGAATCGATCACACAGCCGTCACGTTTGTGCGACCGCTTCTATTAGCACTCTACCATAAAATAAAAACAATATTATATATGAAACAAATAGTTTTAAAAGTTTATGTAAAAATAAATACCAGTCGAAAGCTCAAAAGCGGAAGTGTAAAGCATATTTAAAAGCTACATTGATTGAGCATGTTGCGAACTTTGGACAACTAAATAAATTTTACCATATCTGTGGTGCATATTTTATTTTCATATAAAACATATACGGAACTTTTTTAAATATAACGTTGAATGTATTTGTTGATTTTTTTTAACTCATCTATTTATTAATTGGTCGTACTATATAAAAATAAATAATGTTTAGTACATACATATAATATATCTAGATATTGTATTCATTTATACTATCTGTAAACGTATAAAAATTTCGACGTATCTCGATTAGATCATATGGCTTAATTGGCTAGTGTATTTGGAAGGTTTCCAAGAGACGCAGGTTTGAGTCCCGCTACGTTTTACTTCTTATACGCTTGTAAAGATTTTCCTTTCCGTAATGTACACATTAACCTATTATTTTAAATTAAAACAGTGTTACAATATCCAGTCCAGAGGCCAGTCGCGGCGCAGCGGCACGATGTGTGTTCGATCCCCACTCGAGGAGATGAAATATTTACTTAAATTTATATTTCCATTTCTTCGCTCTGGTGTCGAGGTTAAGCGCGGCGTTGAGTTCTGCCACTCAACACGCAATGCCTCCACAATTTCGCAGAAAGTGGGGAATGGAGTGACTTAACACTAGGTTCCCTCTACCTACACTGCTCTGTGCGGGATACAGCTTGAAGCTGATTTGTTTTTTTTTATTATATATTTTTCTTTCTTTAGTGTGTCTAAGAGTTAAGAGCTAACTAGCTCTTAAAAAAGGTGTTATAAAGTCGAAAAGATATTTTATTTTTCTGGTTTAAAAAAAAAAACTTTCATTTAGTTATATTAACCCATCAGGAAATATCTCTTAAGAGATCGAAAAACGGAGAATAAAATATCATATAAAAAAATATTACAATTTCTAACTATCTGAAGATATTATAATTATTACATTGACGTTATAAATCATAGTAAGAGACAAGTCATGGCGCAGGGGTACAAAGTGCGACTGTCAAATCCACTGGTTGTAGGTTCGATCCCCGCTCGGGGAAATGAAATATTTATTTACATTCAGTACATATGTCATTTCTTTGCTCTGGTGTCGAGGCAAAGCGCGGCGTTGAGATCCGCCACTCAACACGCAATGCCACAAGAACTCGCGGAAAGTGGGAACAGAGTGTCTTAACACAAGGTTCCTTCTGCCTACCCTGGTGTGTGCGGGATACAGCGTGAAAAATATGGAAAATGCGTGCGGAAAAAACCATAGTAAAGACAAGTCTATTTCTATCAATTTAAAGGAATTACATTGACCGATCTATTCTCGTTGACGATTAGGATTCTGATAAAATTTAAGATTAAGACTAAGATCAGGAGCTTATCGTCTCTGAGGCACTGGAGAATAAGAAGCCTTACTCCGAGAATCTGGTAACAAGTTACGTACGGTACAATGCAAGGTTTTTTTTGCTATCTATACTGGTACAACTACCTACTTAATATTTTATGTAGTAGTAGTAGTAAGACACTATGCGTCGTTTTAAAGTAATTGAGTGTGTAAATTAACTCTGTGTTTTGTCTAAGTTTGTGGAAGAGCATTATAAATATCACGATCCACAAAATAGGATTTGAATTTACAGTCATGGCGTTCAATAGTGCACCACTGTGGGACAATGGATAGAATAATTTTTATTTTTTAATAAATAGAATTGATTTATCATAGTAAATAATAAGATCAATGTATCGTATTGTGTTTATTAAGTAACTGAAATTAAATATTCTATATCTATATTACTATTTATACATATTCCTTCCGTTTTTGAGTGACTGCCAGACAACGCACCGACGAAACTACTGGACTTCTATATGTTAGCTAAGAGAAAATTTCTCGAAATTTCTTCATTTTACGCCTTAAAATAAGAATTCATTATATTATTCAGTTATAAATAAATATTAACACATATTAATAAGCAGTACATAAACATAAAATTAAATTACTATAATATCCAACTAAGAATTTATTTTAAAAAAATATTTAAATCGTAAATAAAACTCATGTTAAGTTTTAACAAGTAACAAATTTATAAGGTCGCTTATTTTTTTAATATTATTTACAGTTTATAAAAGTTAACGCAATAACAAACTCAACCACTTCCTATTCGAGGAAAATAAATAAAAAAAGAAAGAAATAAAAGACATTCATGAGAGATTGTGCGGCAATTTTGAGATGAAATTAAACTGAACGGTCATAATTTTGATAAGAACATAAATTAAATTTTTGATGCATTATTAATTGTTTCGGTTAGACGAGCAAGTTTAAACAAATATAAAGCTTAAATCCATTTATATTATAATGTTACAGTGTTTTTAGGTCAAAAGGTGAAAACAGAACCTTTGTATGATCGCTTTGTTGACCGTCTGTCATTATTTGAGGCCATCTATTTGGAGATCGCTTGGAGGTATCAAGCTGAAATTGATATCAAATATTCAAGTCTATGGTCCCCGGAAGTACAAAAAATCTAATCCCTAAGTCAAGGCAATCAAAAGATACGAGCATTTGCATCGATTTTGCAACATTTTGTATGAAATTGAAATTGAATTACGTAATCAAAACCTATAGAGTACTTCCCGTAGGCCCACAGTTATGACATCTAGCACGGAGTGGGAACTTACAATTTTGTATTGTAAAGGGAAAAATACAAAAACCGAAATAGCTATTTCATAGAATAAAACTCATTACACACTTATTTTTGTAGTTAATTTCATTTAAAATGATTACAAATGCCTGCAAACTTAAGTTTGTCAACTTTTATAACTTGTACCGGTGACTATCCTGAAACTCTTACGGATGGGCCCCAATGGGTTAGTCCGACTCACACTTAACCCGCTTTTTTTATTCAATTTATATACAACTCTTAGTTATTTCCATTTAACAAAGAGGGAGACAGAGCCACACTTAAAAGCTAATAGCAATAGTCAAATAAAAAATTTTGTAAATCACAAATAAAAATATTGCAATGTTTAAATTTTTTTTATATTATACCAATTATACATAAATACGAAATGGCCGCATTACAACAGTATCTGGATACATCCAGAAAAGACAGAAATGCGGGTTGACATCTAATCGTCTCAAATTTTGGTGAAATATATGAAAAGACAGAAAAGTGTTTCAAATCTTAAAAAGAAAACGTAAATTAAATTTCCTGTTCTTGTCTAGTTCTTTTATTTTTTCTCTTTTAACTGATGTTTTAGTAAGGTAATTGCGACGTCTGGCAATAGTTATGAGCACATCTATCATAAAAAAGTTGAAAATACAACCTTAAGCTTTATTTTACATTTTTAAAATGTTGATCCACACTTAGGAAAGAAAAATATTTATAAACATTTGTTAAAGTGTTATTCCACACTTAGGAAAGAAAAATACTTATTTAGAAAACGTATAAAAATTTGAACGCAGCGGGACTCGAACCCGCGCCTCCTGGAAACCGACCAAAATATTTATTTAGAAAACGTATAAAAATTACGCTACGTTCAAATTTCTATACGTTTTCTAAATAAATATTTATCCTTAAGCTTTTTCCCGCTCTTAGCAGGACAGGCAAAGGGAACCCAGTGCTAAGACACTCCCTTGCTCATTTCCAGCTTTTTGAGTGGCGGAACTCAACATCGCGTTCTCGGAGTCTCCTACGAGTGAAAATCGAACCCATAACGCTATACCACGCCACAAAACAAAGAAAAACTATATTAATACGGATTGATTATATACAGTGAAACTTTTCACATATCAATTACAATAAAGGTGTCGACACACTAACGTGACGCTCAAACAGCTGCTGCCGAGCACCGACGTACTGAAGCGACTTATAATTGGGCTTTTTGGAACTTTGTACAGATAATTACAATCATCTCGCTTGCATTTCTTATCTCATCTTGTAAATAATAATGTGGATGTGACAGTTTCTTTTTTTTTTGTTTGCGATGATTATGACGTTTTAGTTAAGGAAAGTGTGTGTACACACACTGTGTGTGTGTTTGTATTTACTTATTTACTTAATATAGTACTAGCGGTTGAATTACACAATTATTTATTTACTAATCTGGATTACTTACGTGTTCTAATAACAGTAAAATTTTAAAGACAATATCTATACATTAAAAAGCCAATTTTGAGCCATTTTAATAAGACCTTACTAAATATTTAATATTGAAATAACTTATATGAAGCGATTGTAATAAAACAAACTTTAAATGTTAATGGAATTTGCCAAAATACAATAGTGAACTGCATTCAAACAGGTGCACCGACAAACAGACAAAAAACAATAAATCATTGTTTAGGGTCCTGTAACACTGGATTATCTTCCGAGTACAGGCATCGATAAGTTAAGATTTTATTATAAGTATGATATAGATAATAAATCAAGCTATAATAAAATAAATATGAATTACTTAGTAATGAATACTTTAAAAGTTACATTTTAAAAGATTTTTTATAAAAACAATATATATTTGTCTATAAAATTTTGGTAATATCCACGTTAAGTCAAAAGTTGCATGGTCCGAGCCTAGAGTGTGCTGTTTACATACATATGTGGTACACCCGATGGGGACACACTCTATACAGTTTTATATATATTAAAATAATTTTATAAAATGCTCATAGAGTAGTATATTAAAAAATAAAGTATGACAGACAAAATAGATTATTTATAGAGGTCATCGTTGTGCAGCGGCACTAAATACGGAGTGTAATAACGTATGTAATACGTATATTAAAATTATTTCCTCGCGCTGGTAAGAAGATAAGGCGTAGCGTTGAGTTCCGCCACTTAACACATAATGGCTTCAAAAGTAGAGAAGTAAATGTGTTAAACTAAGACTCTTCTACCTTCCATGCTAATTGCGCCATACATTATTAAAGTAAAAAAAAATAATGATGACTAAATAAAATGATATATCAGTATAGAAGGAAGTGTTTTAAGACTAGGTCCCTTCTACCTTTCCTATTAAATGCGCTATATATCATTAATATTAAAAAAAACTCTGTTTTATATTAGAAATTCAACAAATTTTTAACAATTTTGGTTTTGCTTAAGCATTTTTTATTTCCATAATTTTAAGGGCCTTGATAGTAACTGGAACTAGGAAACGCCGAATTTTCGTACGTCAGCAAGATTTTAGCCTCGTAAGGAAATAAGGATTTTGTTTTCGTATTATATTTTTTAGTAACTGTCCATAATTGTTATTTTCCCGTTGTTTTAATGTTCATTTAAAAATAAAACCATTTTTTAAATTGTAAACATTTTAATTATATGAAATTGAACAAATTTGGTTTTGATTTATATTAAGTTGTTTACTTACCTAGTATTAATAATCTTGTAGTAATAACTAATAATTAATCAAAATTTATTACTTATATCAAAACTGTGAAGCATGACTTGTAAGAATAACTATTATTATCACACCAAATACAATTAAGACACACTCTACTATGCTAGCTTTAAAATAAAGCATAAACAAAGATAATGAAAAAAGCGGCGTTGAATTTCGCCTGATTGACGGAACGCATTGCTTCGAAATCTAAGAAAAGCAGCACTAAATATCTTGACACTAGATTCTCATTACCTACAGGCGTAGGCTATGCAAAAAAAAGCCGTTATGTAAAAAAAAAAAGAAACACAAAACACCAAGAAGCTTGCTCGAAGCCTCTTCGTCTGTACCATCAACAACTACACTCTCGGTCCAGTTATTGACCTCTTTTTCTTTTGTACTTTTTCCGTTTTTTGCCATCTAATAACGTGGTATTTGGAAGATTAATATACGAAGACTAATGCATATCATTAGTTAGAGTGGTCTGTCTTACGCGAACGTTGATAGCTCGGCTCCTTGTGCCAGTGTAGATTGATCTCTAGACTTGTTAAGGCTTTGGACTATGTCAATATATAAAGTAATAAAATATAAGAATTTAGATTCTAGGTCTTCTCCAAGGTGTCCGGGATACGTGTTGGGGTTACAAAGTTAAAATAAATCTTTCTTCTCTTATTGTTACTATTAAGGGTCTTCGTTCTTTTTCGAGACATTACGTGTTGAATAGCGGAACTCAACGCCACGCTTCATCAATCAAAGCAGGGAAAATGAAAATATTATTTATATTCAAATACTTTTATATTCTTACATAAAATTTGTTTAAGCAATATGTTAACATAAAGGCTGTAATCTTTCCGCAATATTTTTGCAACCTCACTCTTTAAAATTTCAATTACTTTAAAACACCGTGTTTCATTTTTTAAAAGTCTATGCACTAGAATAAAGTGCATGCTGAAATTATTTAAATATATCCTTTATGTAAAACGCTTTGAAATTATACAAATATTATATGTAATTGATATTTAAGATTTTAAAATGTATGCTTTTACAACTATAATGAATTTAATGAATGCGAAACATTAATTTAATTGTTTTTTTTGTATTATAAGTATATCATTTTCTTTCAGCTTCACGCTGTATCCCGCATATAGTATGTTAGGCAGAGATAACTAAGTTTCGAAATTCTCCGCTCTCCGTTTACCGTCCGAATTCGAGTCATCAGTCAGCTAGAAAATGAAAATAATTTATTTTTTCTATCCACAGATATCGAGTTGACAGTTAGACACTGTCAAACTGCGCCACAATATATCATTTACTATATTTATTTACTTTTATTGTATACTAGTGGGCGCGCGCAGCTTCGCCGGCTTATTTGCACCCTTAGGGGTGAATTCTGAAAAACCATGAAACACGTGTTCAATGAAATATTTTTAAGAGTATGAATTTCAAATTTTATAAAAACCGCTATTTCATCCCTTTAGGGTTAAAATTTTTCAAAATCCCTTCTTAGTGGATGTCCAGATTATGAAAATAAACATCTGTCCAAATTTCACGTTTCTACCCACAGCTAGTTACTAGTTTATAATTTACAATCTGTTTACGTAATAAAAGGATAAAAAAGTCGATTCTATACATGGAAGACATAAAAAAAAACAAAGAGGGTCGATTAACAAATCGATTATAGAAGCTTAAAAACCAACTAAATCAGCAGAATTCTTGTATGTTTGTTCTCCAATCACGCAAAAACTACTAGATAGAAATGGCTGATTTTTTGCATGACGATAGCCTAGGGTCTGGAAGTTGTGGTTTCAACGCGGTTTTCATTATAGTTTCCTTAAAAAAAAAATTTAAACCTAAAAATACGAATTACGTGTAACTGTAACTCTATTACATTATTAAATACCTGTAAAACAATTTTTCTCATTCATCTTCCGTGTAGAGATACCGATGAGTTACGATTTTATTGTAAGTATCGAAAAGTAGTTTTTTTTTTGTCAAACATTCAATGCATGATTCTTATCGGAATTACGAAAATGCAACCTGAGGTTTGTTTTAATAATTTTCACATTAGAAATCTAAAGTGCGTTGTAAACTTACAATATAGATATTAAAACACGAACGTAATTCAGTGTATTAAATAAATAATTCAATAGTTTAAGCGGGCGAAGCCGCAAGCGGATCACCAGTTTATAAGTAAAATAGTATAACACTATATAAAGAAGAGTTCTTTAATCTTTTTCTTACTTTTGAGAACTTCCGCTAAGTTAGTTACATAAAAGTAATAAAATTAAGACAGTTTAGACGAATTATGAAGTGCCAGACAACACTGGTTGTTAAAAGTGAAATGTAAATAATGTGGCCGAATGTGGAGCTCTCGTGATTTGCTCTGTGGTTGCCACAGAACATAAGATTTTTTAGAAATAGCACAATGTATGAAATAAATTTACATGTTTTTTATTAGTCTATAAAAATATTAAGAGGTAGTCAAAACGGGGAATTTAAATAAGTATTTAGTAATATGCGACAAGAACAAATTTAATAGATGATTTAATAAAATTATACAAATATCATGTTAATTACGTGAAATATTCCATAATTATTTTTTCATAAAGTGTATTTGTGTATTTTATTCTTAAATTACTGTTAAAATATGTATAAAATATTTCAAAATTGGAAAAAAATATATATTTATGTACGAGTATAATAGTTAATTTGTATTGTACAAAGTATGAAATTTATGACTTAATATAAGTAATAAGGCCATCGAGGCGCAGTGGAATAAGCGTACGAAGCTCGAGGGTTGGAGGCTCGATGAATGAAACGTATCGTCACTGCGCTACGAGGGGCTAAATATTTTATATTTAAATTAAGACGCGGCGTTGAGTTCCGCCACTCAACACGCATTGTCCCAAAAATTGACGGAAAATGGGGAAACGCAATTGTCGGTCCCTATATTCCTTTGCCAATCCTGGTATGTGCTGGATACAACGTGAATATCAAAATTGGACTCGACTCAAAGACTAATAAATAATTATATAGAGTTCAATAAAATTATATTATTATTTTAATTTTAATGTTCTGTGATTTCGACCATAGACAAAGTTTATGTAATGCGCGATTATATCGAGTAAAGAGAGTGGAGAATTGAGGAAGTCCATATTCGAAGGTTACTATTAAGCTTAATTTAAACTACATACATTCATATATTTATGTAAGTATTTATAAATTGAATATGTAATAAACTAAGTATACGAAATAATGCTATTTATTATTATAAATAAGCTATTTTGATTATTTATTTAATAATTTAACTATACGCTAGTGGTAAAAAACTGATTATATAAAGAAAGATAAGTTTTTTGTATATAACATTTCAATTAAGGTATTTTTCCATTTCGACGTGCAAGTACGAGTACACCAGATTTGATTGTCGTGTAAAAAAAAATTTCGTAACTGTAACGAATTGAGTTCTTCGTGGCTTAGGGCCTGTGACAAGAAACGCAATAGTTGTAGGTTCGATTGGACTCGAGGGAATAAAATATTGAATATTATCATTTTCTCTCTCTCTCACAGAACACGTTCCCTCTATAGGGGATACAGCTTGAGAGGTTAAAAAAATTTGGTTTGATCCCCACTCGTGAGAATTATGTGCCATTGCTCCGTCTTGATAAAACAAAAAATAAAGCAAAAGTAAAATTCACCACCCAACATATGATGTCTCAAATTCAGGCGGAAAATGAAAAGCGGATTGCTTTAACACTAGATTCTCTCTGATTATTTTGCTATACATGGCTTTAAGAAAAGAAAATATTATTTTTCAAATATAATAACAAAATAAATATGTGAATTCTGTACCTTTTAACGGAAAAATAACCCTTATAAGATCACTTTATTGTCCGTCCGTCTGTCTGTCTGTCTGTCAAGACCTATTACCTCAGGTCGATTGGAGATATCGAGTTGAAATTCGACCTAGATACGGGATACCTACATATGATTTCCTGAAAAAACGTTTTTCTACATTTACTTAAAAAAGATATGGGCATTTATATAGCAAAAAAATACGCATTTCGACACTATAAAGGGAATCAAAATGAATAGAGTACTTTTGGTTAACCTAGAATTATGAAATATGGCAGCTAACATCTACAGGTTGTAGGCCGCTTATTCAAGTGAAGTATCAGATGAAAGGGCTCTGGCTAAGATAAGCCTGAATTCCACAAAAAGCTTGAGACCTCCAATTTATGTACGGAGCCCTCGATGGGCGAGCCCGACTCGCGCTTGTCGTTTTTAAATGTAAATCCAATTAATAGACAGCATCAAACATAATATAAAATTATGTTTTATTTATTACAACTAACCCTGACATTTTAACAAGCTATATTTATAATTGAAGTATCACAAGTATATGTACAGCAACATAGCTGATTGACCAGGTTTGGCAGTTATGTTCTTGCCACTTTGTGACACTCTACACAATTACTACAATATATGTTACACAAACGTGCTTATAAGGCCGCCGTAGCTCAGGGACAACAAACGTACCACTGTATACCCTACGGTTTTAGGTTCGATTCCCACTCGGGGGAGTGAAATATTTAATATTTCGAAAAGTGTCTTAATGGGGAACGGAGTGTCTTAATCCTAGGCATTTCCATGTTCCCTCTGCCTATCCTGCTATATGCAGGCAGGTAGCATGAAGCTAAAAAAAAATATGTTTAAAAAATATTAAAAAATTTTATAGATACTACAGTAAAAATAAGGCTGTGGGGCGCGTCTGAATGTAAACATGGCGATTGTGGGTTCAATTCCTAATTGAAGAATTGAATTATTTTCTTTTTCCCATTCTAATAAACAAAGTGCGGCATAGAGTCCCTCTACTTAAGCCACAACATCTTAAAACTTAAACAAAAAGTTCAAAATGGAGCGTCTTGATACTAGGTTCCCTCTGCCTACTGATATGCGAGAAAAATAATGTAGCTATAAAAATACTTAAAAACGTTATTACACAGAGTGAATCCGACGCGCTCTACTCTATATAGGAGGATAATGAAGAACTGTGTAATCGTATGCTAAAATTCTCTTTGCACCCTTAAACGTACGAGATCCACAAAGATAAAGAAATAGATCACATATCTAGTGTTTTCGGGTTCAATTTCATTATTTTACCAAAGGAAAGCAATTTTAATAGGAACGTATATAAAATCGATAGCTCTGATAGTGCATCAGAGAGCAAAATTAAAATAAAATGTAATTACTGGAATAACGTTTCCAATAGTCGCGGGATCATAAACAACATTACTCAAAGTACTAGTGACGTATGCAATATGCATGCGCCCGTGTGCATACAGCAATACCATATTTCCATATGAAAGGTATACCGTTTTTAATCAAATTAAAATCCCACTCAAATAGTAATCACTCCCATCGACAAAAATGCACGCAGAAATACGAATTCAATTCCAAATTTCTATATTCAAAAAGAGCACCGATGTATGCACAAAAAAACATACTTGCATATTCCGCATCAGATTTTCGAGTGTAGGAGTACCAATACCATTCGTATCTATCATTCATTAGCACAGCTAGAATCCAATACGACATTTTTTACAATCCCCGGGTACAAAGAACGGGCGTTCTCCCCACACAGGCAAATAGCCGCGTACAAACAAAGCGCGCTAGTGTGCGTAGAGAAAAACTTGAAAAAAATCACACTGACCCGCGCACACTGGCGCAACTCCACGAAAAAAATTACTGACACAAAGAAAGTCTACCGAAAACTTCAATATCAACTTTTGCACGCACACCACTGTGGCTACCCACACAGCGACACTTCACAAGGAAGTTCGTTTATGTGTGCGTAGGTGCAGTGTGTTCGGACACGGGCTAAACTTAGCGTTCACGTGTGGGTGTGCTCACAGATGCACAGGTCCAAAACTTTAGCGGGACAGCACGCAATGTGCAGGGGCCAAGACCTATCGAATATAAATCCTAATAGCCTAGAATTTAGGTTGAAAATATATTTTAGATATACTATTATAAGGCATTTCAATAATAAAGGCGTATCTGCGCAACGCGGGTAGTTTTAGTATGAAAGTTGTACTGCGATGCACCGAGGGGTATAGCTATATGTTAGTAGCACTGTCCCGCTCGCACCTCCCGCCGCCCCGCAGGGGGTCGAGGGGTGTCGTGTCGCGTTGATGAACATTTTTCTCATTTTTTTCCTTATTTTTACGCGAATCGTTTTTAAAGGGTTTCGTCATAATTGCACAGCATCCGATTATGTTGACGATAAGCTGTCTACTAAATAATATAACATTATGAGGACTTCGTGAATTGGTATACGATAATTGATGATATGCTTTTGTGTATAGTAATATAATTTCATTAGTTTTTTTTTAATTATATCACATACCAATATATGTATACTGTTGTATAATTTATGTGAGAAACACACAATAAGAAAAATAAACAATTAATTGCTAAAACGACAATATATATACATACGTAACTCAAATCTCAATTAAAAATATAAATATAATTTTAAATACACACTAAAACAAGTATATTTAAATAAGAAAACAAAACAGAACTTAACTTTACAATGTTATTATTGTTTTGAGGTTATTAGACAAATTTCGAACGTCCTTACAAGTGGCCGTCTTCTGTACGCATGTCTCGAGTACTCGGCGGGAAACTTATTTTCCCGCCTTTTCACCACGGCGCTTGCAAATCGTTCCGCTAATACGAATCTGATTAGAATATTTTATTTATTATTCACATTGCAAATTTATTCATGTTAAACATATTTTTAACATATGTTTTATATATTTTTATGTTATAAATTATTAATATATTATCAAGTATATAACTTTAAGTTAATTTTAGTATTTTTTTATTCTTTTATTTATTTATTGTTATTAGAATCATGATTAATACAATTTTAGTGGGACAAATGAAAAATCTTATGAGACATAATATCAAATATACAATAGGAAAAACACGAGGAACTCCAATTTCCCGAATATTTTAAAGCAATATTTATATGAAAAATCACAAATCCGATAATAAAGGCGATCGGCTGTACATTTCAGCATCCCAGGCAGGGGAAGTAAAAAAAAGTGAGTCGGGCGGCAGTCTCGCTGACACCGCGGCGCGCGCCGCCCGCATCCACCGCGTTATTTATTTTATTCTTACGTGTTTCATTTCGCGTATCGGACGGCGGTTTATCGCGTCATGTGCGCTAAAATTTAAAAATTGTGACTTTTCGGACCTCCAAAAAATGGAACAACGTGAAACAATTTCGTACACAAAAACAATTTTCGGCAAAATTCCCGGTAACCGCAACTTATCAAACTAGGTTTCTTTTTTTTATTTTGGTTCGTTCATTTAATTACGTTTATTTCCAATCACAAACTAATGCAGTTGAAACGGTTTGAGTTTTTTTCATACTTGAGTTTCTTTAATTTCCAATGAAACTGTAACACACTCGGAGTAAAGTATATCGACGGACGGACAGAAGTAGCGAGAAGAAGAGGTAAAATGGCGCTTGCATCTTCTGTGAGCCTGTACTACTCGATTGTGCAGCGGGCGGCGAGGCACTATCTGGAAGATTATTGTCACACAGGTAATTTTTTATTCTAATTTGAAAAAGCCGCCCTTTATTTACCTGTAGTTATAAATTTTTGGCGGCATTATAATAAATACAAAACTTTAAAACTATTATATTTTAGCTTTTAATCCTTTATATGGTTACATATGTTTCTGAAATGGTACTCAATTAAATATTTTTAATTGTATTATCTGCAATTAATTCTTTATAACATTAAATAAAATCCCATAGGTAAATATCATAAGATATTAATAATTAATGTTGTATTTAATTTTTTAATAGAATAGGGGATAATTTAAATATAATAATCCACCATATTTATTTTCATTGCAAAAATTGTAACGTTCTAAAGCAAATAAAACCTTAAAGGAAGAACCCAAAAAGTGTTAGTGGAAAAGATCTTGTATTATACAATTTTCCGTATAAAATAAAAGAACGTTTAAAAAAAACAGACAAAACAAATCACTAGTTTATAAACATGTAAATTCATACAAGATACTCTCCTTAATTTTTATTACGCGCTCTTTTTACAGCACAGACTATAAAAGAAATATATAGGACAGATACGCCAAGTTCAGCCGAACGACAATAACATTACAACCTTTTTAAAGCTTTTTTGTAACTTATTTACGATCAGTCGGCAATAAAACGTCGCGGACCTTCTAAAACAAAACGTATATATATTTTTTTAATTTTATACTAAAACATTTTATTACTAATATAAATACTTTAATAATTTGCATTACATTGTAAGTACGTACTTATGAGGCGATTATTAATGTGATACAGAGTATATAATAAAAAATCCGAGCTTTGATATATATTTTTATTTCTTTTATTAAAGCTTTGTGCGCGTTTTGAGGCAGAAAATATTTCATAATAATACACTACGTTCTTCGATCATCAATTTAATGTGAGTTAGTGAAGAATACCCAAAACATTCCATGTAATGAAACCAGGGAAATACCTAAATTATAAATTTAAATATAATCAAATTTTAGATTTATAAAATTATAAGAAATGTAAGGTTTGCTTAGTCACAATAAACTATTAAGCTTACAATAAATTTGGAGTTGTCACATTTTAAAAGTCAATTGATAATAAATTATTTATGTATTCATATGTTTATTTAAATTTTAAATTGTAGTTTTTATAGGTATGAGACAGTAGCTACAGTTTTGATTATAATTAGGGCCTACATTTATTTTATAGTGGAAGTAAATACGGTTATTTTAGAGATATTATATATAGAGAGAGAGAGAGAGTTAGATCACGGAATCTAACACTGCACTTAATTCTAGACCGGGAATATAAAACCAGTAATTATCATTATAATAAAAATACAAAATATATTAATATAAATTAGATTATTAGAGGCAAATCGTGGCACAGTCGCACAAACGTGCGACTGTGCCACGACTTGCCGACGATGTGTAAGTTCGTTTCCCACCTGAGGTAATAAAATATTTAAAATTTTCATTTAATCGCTTTGGTAAAAACGTAAAGGCGGCATCAAAACGCGGTGCCTACAGAATTCGGCGGAAAGTGCGAAACGGAAGGGGCTTATTAGTAACGGAGTGCTTTAACACTATATTCCCAGGTTTCGGCTGCCTACCCTGCTATGCGCAGGATACAGTGAGAAAAAGAACTAAGTAATAATGGTTTATATATTATACTTCCTATTCTATCCAAGATTATTATAAAGATATTAATGTACATATGTATTTAAGTGCTGTTGATGCATTTAATATAAAACTTTCCGCCAAATTCTTAAACCATTGTATGTTGAGTGGAGGAACTCAACGCCGCGCTTTACTTTGTTGTTTGTAAAATATTAAATATTTAATTTCCTCAAGTGGAAATCGAACTACAACCGTTGTATTTTACAGTCGCACGCTTGTACCTCTGCGCCAAGAAGCCGTCAAGTTATTTTCTTAGTTGTATATATCTTGTTTTTTATATTGTACAATATAAAAAATAAGATTTTATATATCTTATTTTTTATTACAATATATTATGGTCAATATAACAAATTCAATTTAACTGAAAATCTGATTTATTTATAATCATGATAGTTATTATAATTAATTATAGTTTTTAATTTACAATATATGTACATGCAATCAATCAATATTATGAATTTATGATTATGAGTTTAAAAATTAAAAATTTAATCAGCTTCACGCTGTATCCCGCATACGCAGTAGGCAGAGGGAACCTAGTATTAAGACACTCCGTTCCCCACTTTCCGCCGAGTTGAGTGGCGGAAATCAACGCCGCGATTTGAACCTAAACTGACACCAGAGCAAAGAAATGAAAATATAAATGTAAATCAACATTTCATTTCCTCGAGTGGGGATCGAACCCACAACCAGTCGATTTTACAGTCACACTTCGTGCCACTGCGCCACGACTGGCCTCAAAATATTTTGAGGCCAGTCGTGGCGCAGTGGCACGAAGACAATCAATACAGTCATATTTATATTAAAGTGAGTTATCAATATTTAGTGTTTACTCTATTTAATTCAAAAACGTTGTATGAATATAAAACCTATAGGTTATTGTATTATAAGCCAATCGTAGCAACTGTTATTAGATAACTGTTATGTGGGCTTATAATTATTTAAAATCAACAATTGATCTTTAAAAAATATATAATAGAAAATAATAAAAAAAAAATCAGGTTCACGCTGTATCCCGCTCACAGCATAGTAGGCAGAGGGAACCTAGTGTTAAGACACTCCGTTCCCCACTTTATAATATTTCTATAAGTATATTAATGATAGACAATTTATTTATTTTTTTGACAATTTAATGGTAAATGAGTATATTAAAAAATATTTTACTGTTTGTCTCCCCAAACAAATATTATTTTATTAATAGTACATTCTCATGACGTCACAGTCTACTAACATTATTTATTTAAAATCAAAATACTTTTAATTTAGAAAATTTTAAAAGCCAATTGAAAGTTCTCCATACATAATTTTGAATCCATTTTCAGATGGATGTACCATCCATTTTCAGTATATTACATTTCAAAAAATTTTGGCAAATAACAAATTATCAAAAAAATATATATTAAATAAGGCTATTATACAGTTTTTACTATAAACAAGACTAAAACCGAAAGTAAATCCCACCACCATAGCCCACACTACACCAAAAAACCTATACGTTCCACACAAATAAGTACTATCACTTTTCCAAGACGAAACTGGTTGCGTGAACCAACCAGTCCGGTCCGCGATAATCGTATCGCCGTCGGCTGCGTTTATATGCAAATGTGGTGCATCCCGACGTAAAGGCCAAGGTCGATATAATGTGCACTTTTGTGTGCTAGTGCTGGTCTGTCTAGTTTTGAAGTTATTTAGCTATGTTTTGTTGTTGGATTCTGCTTGGGATTTGAAGGATTTTGTTGTACGAGATAGGGTATTTTATTAAGTTTGTTTTTTTTCTGTTTTATTTTTATTGAGGGAATTAATTTAACAAATTGTTTCAAAGATATTTCTTAATTTTTTCTGTTTACGTTTTTCTTATTTTCAAAAGACACAAACATTAAAGTTCACACATTCACTAAAAAAACTTCACAGATTAAATTATTTTTTTTTGCTAGATATATAAGTAAATAAAAGTTTTGTATTATACATAAAAATATAAAATACATTAAATTATATGTATGAAACTAAAATTTTCTTACAAATCTTATTATATTTATCGTATTAAAAAAGACATAAACCTAAACAAAGACAGCCATTTTAATTTTGCACATTTATACATATATAGTATGTATTTTTAAGGACCTGCGCCATCATTGTTTTATGAAATTAAACATAATACTAATCCCCCTCGTAGTACTTCCACGTGCTTGATCAATTACAGCCCTGGTAATTCAAGTTCTACCAACGAAGTAAATCTATAAGTATAGAAAACGAATATTTCGTTTTATTGTACTCTTTGTTACATAAGTAACTGAAATAAGTAATTATTTAAATGAACAATAATTTATGAAGATGTGTTATTAATGAAAGAGGTTGTTTTGTAAAAAAACCAGAGCAGAGGGAACCTGCTGTTAAGACACTCCTTCCCCACTTTTTACCAAATTTCCGAGGAGTTACATGTTGAGTGGCTCAACGTCACGGTTTCTCTGCAAATATTCCTTTGTTTTGTTTATTATAATGATGTCTTATAATCATATATTTTAGTCATTTGAGATCAGCCATTTTATATATATTTTAAGATGTTATATGCATTCTCTATTCTACTTATTTACAGACATTGATTTTAAGTTACACATTATCACGCTGTAAATTATAAAATATTTTTACAAACCAAAAATAAATTTTACAGAGCACACAAAACTATTTACGATATATTATTAAATATAAACTTAAAAAAACACTCACAAAACTCCATTTATCAAAAACATTGGCTGAGCAATTTCCACACAACCGCAAGCAATAACACAAACATTTGTATGGAGCACATAAATTTAGTTATTTTACACAATTTTACAGTTAGAGTGTGGTTACACAAAACCCGTATAGATTAGAGCCAATGTTCTGCTTCACGGTACGCCGGTAATCAGATGGTGCTACTTCACGCTTCTACCGAACTGCTCGGACCAATTATCTATTACTGAGTGGTAGTCATTGGAAACCGTATAATTCGCGAAATGACCGTATCACCTATAGATTTTCCCAAAGATATTTTTGTTTTTCCCGTGTGGCTAGGAGCTTGTGAAAATTTTGTTTTGAACTATGGTTGTGATGTTAGATTCAAAAAAATATGAACAGAACTTTATTAGGTTATTGAGAAATTTAAAATTAGGGAACCTAGTATTGAAAATGTGGGCCGAAAGGACGCTTTCCTTCATTTTCGAGATTACGGCAGAGTAGAACTCAACGTCGCGCTTTATCTTGTTGTCAGAGCCAGGAAATGATCATAATTCATTCCCTCAAGTCGAAATCAAACCCAAAACCGTAATATTGCTTCTGATTATATTTATCGGGGAATTATAGATAACCTTAATTTAGTGAGTTAAGTAAACCTTAACGTAAGACGTGAATGAATACTAAAAGGTAAAAAGAATCATGGTATTATGTGCTTTGCATCCTTGCTCATATGATTACTAACTCTATGTTTAAACATAACTGAAATTATGTATATTAAAATATTTCGTTTCTCTACATTTGTAGAGAAATGAATATTTTAATAATACATCTATAAATAACATCCTATTACTATCGCCATTTTCCAATAAGAAGAAATTCTATTATAATATAAAAATTGTAACACTACACTATAAAAACTCAAAACTTTCTTTATCTAAATTCTACCCAACATCTTATACGGATTAATAAGCCCGTGGCGCATAGACACAGCATATTAACTGTAAGCACGACGGTTGTCGGTTCAATATCCATTCAGTCAAATGAATAATTTTCATTTCCTCGCTCTAGTTTCAAGACAAAGCGCAGCGTTGATTTCCGCTGCTCAACACGCAACGTCTCGAAAATTGTCTTAACACTAGATTCCCTCTGTCTACCCTGCTATATACGGGATACAGCGTGAAACTATTATACAAAAAAAATCATAAAAGCTTTACTTCTAATCACACTAGGTAATCACGATCACGTGCTACACCGCACTAGAAAAGTTTACAAACATCACGTGTACCATCACGCCTAGCCCGTGAGTTTACAAACTTAGTATTATCAAACGTCCGGCCGCGATAACAGTTTGCTATAAACGTCCTAATTTTTAGCTTATTTTAGCTACGGTTTAATTTTAGCGGAAGGGAAGATATTTTTTAAATATTTATATATGTATTGATGAAGCCTTCTTTGCAGCTTTTATTGTTCTATCTAAGATAAGATATTTGAGAAGTATCAAAAAACCTTTGAAAAGTTTCCTTATGTAATTCCACAAAAAATAATGGTTATTAGTATGGTTATACCATTTTATTATTATAAAGAATAATAACTCTAAACTCTATCATTTCGCTCAATTAGTGAACAATTACATATTTCTACTTTTGAAATATTTCAGAAGACGACATAAAACTTTGTAAATAGTCTTTCCACTTACATTGACATATTTTACTGTTTTTTTTTAAAGAACAATTGCGTCATTGTTGCACCAAATGAGCGATATATATACGATTCATTTTTATCATTATTTTCATATACTATAAGTAATAATAAACATCTTCAGCAACATAAAATTAATTTTAAATTTAATTTACAAAAACACATTTTTCTTCCCTTGTAATGTCTTTTAATGACCCAGTATTAAAAAATAATTTATTATTAAATATGACTATAAATTAGGTCAAAAATATTGACAAAATTGCGTATCCAAGTTATATAACGTCAACATTACCCCAACACCTGTTGATAAGATCCCGTCCTTGAACTTGAACGCGGCCTTCGCAACCCTTGGGTCAATACGCACGAATATTTACCCTTATTTATTCTGTAAAACAAGGGTGGTTTGTCATAAACAATGTATGTTGAGTACATGCTAGTGCAAACTTCCAAGCACTTCTCCTTTGGGGATGTAGAGTCTGATTTATAGCTTGAAGACTTATTCTTGGGTTGGATACTAAGTTTCCTATATCTAAGTTCAAAATAAAATACCTACTAGCTCCCTTGTGTTTCTATTGAACATCTACTGTTGTTGCGTTGTCTTGGAACAAATTTTGTTTGTGAATATTTTTTGATGACGTTTTAAAAAAAGAAAAAGCTAAAATTTGATAATAAAATCTCTGCCTACCTTGCTATATGTGGGATACAACGTAAAGCTAAAAAAATACTTGTTCTTCCAAAGTTAAGCATTTATTACAAATCAATAAACAATATAATATAATAAATAATTATGAATGGAAGCAATATGCTTATTTTATATAGATACATATTGAAGAGATCAACGATAAATATTCGTAGCGAGACCAAGTTAAGTGTCGTTAAGAGAGTATTAAGTTAGTCATAAAAGTTTAAGTCAATTTCAACTCTACACGACGGACGTACTTGACGGATTTTATTTCTTAGCCATCAATGAAAAGTATAATTTGCGATGAACTTGCAAATTTTTAGAAGAAATCATTAAATGTTCATATAATGAAATTAGTATTTTACTGACTTCAACGACGTTTCGTTTTAAAGAAAGTGCTGGCTGTCATTTTAATTATTAAATCCATCGAAAGGTGATTTATATACATAGATAAAAATGTAAAATTATAAACTTTGTACAGAAAATAATTTATTTTTTTAGATTATTTTTATGAGATACCCTAAAAAAAATAATTTATTGCATTTTTGAGCTGGAAGGAAACACCATTCATTTACCGAGTTTTAACTAAATAGATCAGAAAAAGTTTTTTCGTTGATAAATATTCCTTTAAGTGTAATATACGCGTCGAACTACCCTAAAATGGTATCATATATCCGGGACTTACTGAGTAGTAAGTATTGAAACAAAATTTATAAAATTATACACATAATCAATAAATCCCCTGTATCGATCTTAAAAACACATAAAGCTAATTTAGAAAACGAGAAAAAAATTGGCAAAGTTTCATACAAAACCGTAGGCTTAGCCAAGTAATATAAGAAAGTTTACTGTTCAACTTTGATGGAGTCCACCTGTAGCAAGGCTCCCCGCCCTTGAACTTGATCCTGGCCTTGACAACTGCCGGGTCAATACGCACGAATATGCGTTACCCTCAATATAATGAAGGGTGAGCTTTGCGTTTTGAGTTTTGGTTTACGCTTGCCTGTTTAGTTCATCTTGAATATGGATTTAAAGTTACTTAAAATAGCTTAAAGTTTAAAGTTCTTGTAATCTCCCTTTTTTATTGTTACGAAGTTTACAGATAGAGATGTAGAGAATTAATTCTTAGACTTTCGTGTGCCTTTTAAAGTGTTATTTACTATTTTATAATTTTTTCAGGCATCTTAATTATTAAACAAAAATAAATATATTTTATAATAAAAAGTTTACTTACATTGGATAAAACAATAAAAAAAATATTAAATACAAAAAAAATGTGATAACTAATTCCCTTTACAAAACTGTTACACACCTCTTTTAATATGAAAGTGCCTAATTTTCTATCAAATAAGTCAATTAACTTAGGGTTGCTCATCGTGAAGTCAACCATATCATCCCATACAACATATGTATCGCATCAGAATAGACAAATAGACATGCATGGTCTACTCTATACCCTCATAGAAATAGACCCTCTGTTTAGTTTAGCCGTGTCACAATATGTTGGCACTACGAATTAGTTACATTGTAGCGAAATCACCCTTTGGTAGAAAATATATTATTTAAATACGTTTTTTTTATACAAAATATGTATAGCGTAAAAGTAAAATCTTTTAATATTTTTTGTGTGATAGTGTGTTCTAGTTCCTGTAGTGTATTTTGATTGAACACCTCCGTGGTGTAATATGGACGTGTACAAACGATGGTTATGTATTAGAATCAGAGTGAAAAGAATTATATTTATATTTTAAACCAATATTTAAAGGGTAGTAAAAATATTGTTGTTTGAAAAAAAAGTTACTCTAGTTTTCGGTCAGTGCTTACTTCAAAAATATAAAAAATACATAAAAGTCCCCATATCTTTAAAAGACATGTCACAACGCGATCATCAAAAACGTTAACCTTTTAACGACATCATTAACTTTAATTCTACATACAGAAATAAGTAGCATCAGACATCGGCATAAATAAAGTACTAAAACAGCATAAATAAGTTATAAACGAGCCGCGTTTACAATTTTTGTCTGTCATGTACAGTAAGCAACGCGAACTAAATCTCTAAGAATTTTGTAGTCAGAGACCATCACGGCATGGTGGCACTACTTATGTAGAAGCAACAACAAGCAACATGCAAATCAAAAAAGTGTACAACGGAGTGTTTTATTATTATCTTTCTACTCCCTTACCATATTATACGAGTATGTGGTATATAGCGAGAAGCTAAAAAAATATACAGTTAGCAACAAAAAATACTAAATCGCTACTAAGAAGTTTCATAAATTTTGAATGAGAACTTGGTAGTTTGGTTGTATGGGGCATACCGTCGCGTGAACACGAGAAGCCACGGAAACACGCCACGTATGGTGTAAAACGTGACGGCGCTTAAATTTTATCTTTTATGTAGAAGGAATATAGCACCTACGTTTTTATAGACTAAAAGTTTGTGCTTCCTTTTCAAATAATGTTTGAAAATGGTTTCGTAGGCCATAAAATTTATCTTATCTTTCTGAAGTTTGGGAATTTATATGGTAGTATTGTAATTATAAAATATCATTAATAATAAAAATTTGATCATAATCATCGATTGCAATGTCAAGTAAATAGAAATTACATAAGATTAAATAAATATAAAATATTTGATATCTTTTGTACCATCTTTTTTATCTGAAATAAAAAGATTTTTATATCTTTTTAACAATACTTTAATAGTTTTTTTAGTACTAAAAAAAAAGGTTTTTTTTTACATCTAAATAAACAAAGTAGCTTTTAGTATTCATTACCATCATTCTTGATCAACCCGCAACTCGCTTACACTTGCGCCACACAACTTTCTGCGAAGTATAACGCGTTATAGCGCTTAAAGTTTTGTGATTTTATATCGGCAGTTTTATGGCGATGGAGTAGATACTTGCTTTACTGGCTTTACGCTTATCCTTGTAAATGTATTTAATTGTATAAAAAATAAAATACAAATCCATTATCTATTTAATACTGTTTCTTTATATTCACAAATTGCTAAAAAAATTGTGAAGCCATCCGAGATAATTAATTTTTTGTGAAATAGAAAATAGTTTGAAACTATTTTCTATCAGGGTAATATCACGGTTTTTCCGACCACCGTTCCGACTGCAGCTTTGTATGGTAAGGACGTAAAAAACATATCAGGACACCCAAGAAAGGGCTTTTTGCCCTATTTCTTGATGCTACGCGTTGAATGTCAAATCTAACACCGCACATTTTCTTACTTTACTGAAAAAAATAACATAATTTAAATACAATCACTTCCCCAACCAAAATCAAACCCACAACCGTCATGCAATCAAATACATAATCACATACACAAACCTCACACACAAATAATAAAAAAAAAAAAAAGAAAAAAAATCTCAAAAAAAAAGACAAAAGATCGCAAAGACGACAACAATACCACGGTATCGGATAACGCGAGTTGCTCACCGCCGCGCGCCGTCTGAGCCTTGTCTGCGCTTTATTGATGATTGATGTTGCACTCGTTTTGTACTTGTTATGGAATTACTGCTTCAATTCTGTGTTGTTGTATGTGACTAGCGGTCGAACGCGGTTCTGTTTGTGTGTACTGTAAGATGTAAAATGAAAAGTTTTATTGAGGCAAAAAGACCAGACATGGCGTGGTCCGTCGTTGAGTATATAAAATTTTATATTTTGATTTCTTCGCTCCAATGTCGAGGTTAAGCGGCGTTGAGTTTCGCCACCCAACACGTAATGGTTCCTGAATTCGGCGGAAAGTGAAGAGCGGACTTTTAACACCCTCTGCCTACCGAAGACGAATTCGACGAATTCTCGTAAATAAATTTCAGAAGAGTTTTATACATATGTATACGTTTATAGAATANTATATATGTATATATATATATATATTTATATTTATATATATATCCTGTCTTACTATAATATATATATAATATGAAAGTTTGTGAGATGGATGGATGGATGTTTGTTCCACTTTCACGCAAAAATATTGAATTTGTTTAACTAAACATGTGATTAAAAATGTTGCACCTTGTTTTGTCTAAGAATTTATTTGGGTGAAAGATCTTACTTTACTTTTACTATTACAGAAATAACCCCAGATAACAAGAAAGACTGGCATTAAATTAATCTATATAGTACAGAAAAAAAAAGTTGGTAAAAACAGAGTAATAACTAATAACTATATTACCAAAGCAATAAAGAAACTAAACAAACTTTTGTTTACATCAACTGCTGTAACCGAATTCTTTCATTTTTCTTTCTACTATATTTTTTTATCATTTATATTTTTGTAAAAACTGTAGACATATAAGCAAGCAGTAGAATGTAAAATCTCGTTATTTTAGCGTTTTTTTGGTATTTATTAGCTATTTTGTCTAGGCATGCTAGCAAAATGCCTATATTTCAATATACCTATATGTACATACTCAGTTGTTAAAATTGATGCTTGAACTTCTTATTATTACTAGATCATCCAAGCAACTTTACTAACATCAACCAGGGACTCATAGGCCGTCATTGTGGCGACTTGTGAGTTCGATTCCCATTTGAAGTTATAAATTATTGTCATTTACTCGCTCTAGTAACAAGACAAAGTGCAGCAGTTGAATTCCGCAACTCAACAAGCACTCTCACACCATCGAGAACTTGGTTATGCGTATTAGTTAGTAAAATAAAACTAAAAATAAATCAGCTTCTTGCTGTATCCCGCACACACACACACACAGCAGGGTACGCAGAGGGAAACTAGTGTTAAGACACACTATTCCCCACTTTCCGCCGAGTTCTCGAGGCATTGCGTGTTGAGTGGCGGAACTCAACTCAAATGTAAGTAAATATTTTATATCCTCGAGTGGGTATCAAACCCACAACCAGTCGATTTTACACTCTGTGCCTCTGCGCCACTACTCGCCAATTAGTTAGTAGTTATTGCAGAATCTTAAAATTATGTTTCCTCAGCCTACCCTGATATATGTTAGATATACATATAAGTAGTAACTAGCTATATTAATATAACCACTATACAATATAGTTCAATTTATGAAATAAATATAATAAATATGTTTACAGTGACAATGTCCGAGTATCGCATAACATGAACTTGGTCGCCGTCTGTCCGTCTGTCTGCGCTTTATTGATGTCAAGTAGTTGCGTAATGCGCGGTCAATGCCGCCGGTGCGTGTTTTAGAACTGCTGTATAAGTTTTGTGCATTTGCGTATATATATTTAAAATTATATGACTATGTAAATCGTACTTCTTGTGCTTTCAAGAGGTTTTTAATTTTTCATATTCGTCATGGCGCAACGGTACAACGTTCAATTCTACACGCGGTGGTTGTTGGATCCATTTCCACTCAGGGAAATGAATTATTTAGATTTTTCTAACTGTGGTACCAACACAA
Source organism: Heliconius hermathena (assembly GCA_013403705.1). Taxonomy (NCBI): domain Eukaryota; kingdom Metazoa; phylum Arthropoda; class Insecta; order Lepidoptera; family Nymphalidae; genus Heliconius; species Heliconius hermathena. Next base: position 747,688 of record JAAIXJ010000109.1, on the reverse strand, counting down.
GGCAATGCTGTGATTTAGAAGGGATGGTTGTGAGTTCGTATTATTTACCTTATTTCGTTCTAATAACAAGGCAAAACGCAACGTTGAGTTCCGCCACTCAACACACAATACATAGAAAGTTGGGGGCAATAAAGAACAGAGTTTCTTGAAACTAGGTTCCCTCTGCCTATCCTACAACATACAGAATACAGCGTGAAGCTATAATTATAATTTTTATATTGTTTAATTACTGAAAGCTTTTGCAACGATTGTAGATTGGAGTAGTTTGATTGAGTTCCTCGTATATGAGAAGTAAGTGTGGGTGTTATTACTTAGAATTCATTAATTTCATTAATATAAATAAATATAATCAGACAGAGAGTAAAGTCACTATTTTACTTTAAATCTTTTCTACCAAAGTGCTAAAAAAATGGGGGCACTTAATCTTAATATAATATTTTTTTTTTACTTATCTATCTTCTAGATATAGCAGAAAAAGCAGAAAGGACCTAGTGTTAAAATATTCTCCATACATACATATATTTTCAAGTATTTTAATTTGAACAAAAAAATATTGCTTTAAATTTAAAATATAACTTTTTAAGTTCTTTGAACTTTAGTTACTAACTAAAAGGAATACAAGCAAACATTTCAATACACAGTAATCAAACTGGCAAACCCTGACCTCGCTAATGGTTACAAGTGGCTCAATTGACGGACGTGACGTCACGCACTTCCGTTTGCAATTACGCACAACTTGGAAATTGCAAATTCTATTGTACACAAAAGCTTTATTGATATAAAAAATAATTGTGCATATTGTGCTTTGTTAAAAACATGTTTAAGTTAATAAATTAAATATTTATTTCATTTATAAATTTTATCTTTAATAGCATAAAAAACATAGTCAACGCATTTTATTCACCACTTTCCGCTGGAAAACAACACACTGCGTGTTGAGTAGCAGGACCCAACGCCGCTTATTACCTACAAGTATCATCCTTACAGTTAAGACGCTGTCTTACTGCAACACATTGGCCACTCATTCCTTCGATTAATCCAATAAGAATGTATACGAATTTTCACCGCTTCACTTTTAATTCTAATTGGAAAAATATAACACTGAAAATGACATAAAAAAAAAAAATGACATGAATTTCCTAAAACAATCAATGCTATAAATATTATATAGATTATATTTTTAGTTGTAGGTTCGATTCCAACTAACGAAAAGATGTGATTTTAACAGTGGCGTTGAAATTGAAAATAATATATTATCTGAAGAATAATGCAGCTTTAAATATTGTATACATTTAATAATATAATTCAAATAGAAATATTGATACTTTGGGCTCGGCGCAGTGCCTGGGACTTGCAACTACAGATGAAGGCTTCAGGGGTCCCTTCACGGTAAGCTAACACTCGCCTTTACTGCTCCAGCCCAATATGCCAAATTAACAGTATATTTATCACATATTAACATATCATAATACAATTAAATAATAATCTGAATACTTCATATATGTATATATAAACACATATTGTACTTAGCTCTTAAAATTATATTACTCTTTATGATTTTTATTTCTTCATCATTCTAAATAATATTTATTTTTAAATAAATGCGGCGAATAGTACAAGAACAGTACAGGTGCAGATTTTTATCGCATTACGTATTAGAAATGAGGTCGTCCAACACTATATCTCTATAGATCTACAAAGTGTTGTTTAATCTGTGAAAGTATTTCAACATATTTATTTATCAACTTACTGTCTGTACTAATGTGACACATTTCTGGTAATATTTTGTGAATAAAGCTAATTAGTATATTAAAAGTAAATTAGTATTTAGGAAGACTATCAGTAAACGGCGTGCGCACATCTCATCTGTCCCAACACTATTCCTAGGCAGACTACCCGCAACAATACAAAGCAGCCGAGTATTACAATTGGGGGCTCTTCATTAAAAAGCCCAAAAGGAGCTAACCCGCGATTCAAAACCGTCGCCTGGCAACACTGAAAAATGCATTCGCAAGACAAAAGCAGGCTATTACGGCCCCAGGATTAGCCCTATTGACACTACGTTACCAATTAAAAAGGGAGGGGTGCTTTTTCGTCTCGGGTTTTTTCAGCAGACACTTTTTCAGGCCGCGGGCGAGCTCCCGACCCCCCTCGACGCTGTAGAGAAAAATCAATAACGCAGCACTTTTTTCCGCGCGTAAAGCATGCACCGACACGGCCCGCCGATGTGTGTGTGAGCCACGCACACACGGCCGCGTTGCATTGGCTTGTCAGTGTTTTTTCTTTTAGCATTAAATTTTGTAGAGAGCCGCGCCACCCGACGTTACGTGCCTTTGATTAGGATGCGGGATGCACCTGGAGAGTTCACGCAGGCCGGGCCTCGAGTGGATGCGGCCTGGCTTTTAGGGTTACTACAAATGGAACAATTAAGCTGACGCACTCGTGGTCAATGGTCGTTGTGCATGTACTCGAACATATATACAATTACAGAATATGACAGACTTTATATCTGTATAGACTCTATATAGATATAAAGTCCGTCACATTCTGTTATTGTATATCTGTTCGAGCTTAACTCTATATTATAGAGCTAAATACGTATAGGATACTTGTAGCCGGTCCTATGTAATTTGAATACAAATAAGGACCCATTCATTCATCTTTTGTGGCCGTCAACGAAATGCGCTCTCATAATAATTATGAAATAAAGCAAATACTTATTCTAAGAAACTGTTTGAATTTTATTTTTACTCTCAGTTTCTCTCGGGGCAAGAAACAATACCCTCATTATGTTTAAAGCATAACTATACTCCAATTTTACAAAATGAAACAATTTAAAACATTTTATCGCGAGCCTTTTGTGTAAATTCGCTTCAAGAGATCGCCGTAACTCGTTCCGTTAAAAGGATTGAGGTGGAGAAGGAGCAGATTGTTGTTAACGAAGCAGATATCATTCATTATCTATAAGTAATATTGGCCCAGCTCTATTCTCTCCACCCGAACCCAAACTTTCGAGTCGACCTTGGTCGTGCTTCCGGAAACCTAAGCCCTCTACAAACAGTACAAAAGCTTTTGAGCCCTAACGAATTCTATAGTGGTCTATTTGCATATATTCCTAATGCTCAATGCGACAACCGCACATCACTAATTGCGAACGCAGACTAACGTAAAAAAGCATCACATCTAAAAAAGAAACGCTTTGCACATTTTTATTTCGCGTCGGCCGTGTCAGAAGTGATTCCGTCCCGCTTGCACACCATTGTTGCCAGTATACGGGCCGGGGATCTCGTCATCAGTCCATCTTTGTCTGCCTCGCTTTTTTTGAATGTGCAAAAATATAAAAACGCCGATTCGGGGAGGGTGGGGGAGGTCCCGCCGCTGCAGTTGTGTGCGTCGTAATGCTTGTTTTAGAGTTGCCCGATCATAAGTCAATATAGGTATTAAAATTGCTACAATATTTATTTTTTTATGCAGGAAATGAAATACTTCCTAATAACATTGAATTAATTAAATATATAATTTGGTCTACCTCTATACATTATACCTTTTTAATAACATACCTGTCTAGAATAAATGTATCTAAAATACCTAACCCTAGTCACGATATTGTAGCAATTAAATAAACATTTACATAATATACAATAGTAGAAACGGAATCACCGACAGCTTCATCTAGACTGTACTTAAAAAGAGAATGCACTAAATGACACTGAAATAACATAATATTGCAAAGCAAAAAAGACAAAATGCGCCTTTCTCCGCCTTTCACCATCTACATTAGCGCTCTGTTAATCATAGAGTAACAGGTGGCTAGTTTTGGTAATCCAAATTTAGTATTAAAGCGTCAGTTCAATTATTTCTAGATCATTCCAATAGAAAACAAGAAATAAATATATTTTATAGTCTGGAAATCTGACAGTATATTAATCTTGTGTTTAAAAATTATAATTATAGCTTCTTTTTCATTTAAAATGTATGTACAAAAAGAAACTCACTAATACGGTGTATGCTTAGACAATCCATTTATTATTTGTTATATTTTTAATATACAGTGTGTTTATTACATTATAAAAGTAATACAAAAATTACAACATTATTGTGAATAATAAGCAAAAACATTTCAATATACATGCATTTAAAAATATCACTTTCTTTTTCAATGCAATCAGATGAAGGACTCAACACGAAGTGGGGTAGAGTCAGTAATTGAACTGGTTCCGAGTTCATCAGTTAGCGTCGCGTCTGTAAAAACTAGTAAAACTTGTATAACTTCATATTGTCGTAGGTTATGGATAAGATCGTTCGTAGGTATCTGTCATATGAGTCTTGTGTTTTAATGCTGTTATTATATGTATTTAAATTAATAATGATAATCAATCATTTTAATATATTATAATGAATTAATTATCATTATTATTATTATATAAATAATGCGGCGTTGAGTCCTGACAATCAACACGCAATGCCTCCAGAATTCGGCAGAAAGTGCGGAACGGAGTGTCTTAACACTAGGTTCCCTCTGTCTACCCTGCTGTATGCGGGATACAGCGTGAAGCTGATTTATTTCTTTATTTATTTTTAAATTATGTATATATGAAGAAAGTTAGTCAAAAAATACTTAAGATAAATATTGAAAAAATCTTACAATGAAAAGAAAACAACATCAACATTCAAAGAACAAACACATCAAAAAGATAAATCTAAAGCAAGTTCATTTCACTGGCCGCACTTAAGGAGATTTTCTTCTCCACGTTCCCAGCAACATTATATACCTACTACTCGTAGGAACAAAAAGTGCACATAAAAAGTTCCGGTCTCCGACGCCGACCTTACGCAGTATCGTTTTATTGCGATCGTGCCCGTGGCCTCACTCCTTCTTACCTCATAACACAGTTTCTGTTGCCTCTTTTTTACTTTTTTTAAGCTTTCCCATCTTTCAGCCGTGTGTACCGAAGTTTTCCCGCCGTTCGAGGAATCGCGCAACTTAGATCTTACAACTGACAATGGGACTGACGGGTTTTAATTAAAACTTGTTTTTTTTTATGGTCAATTACAAAATTTATGAGTAAATGTGTACATCCACTCATTCAGTCTTAAGAAAAACCGGGCAATTCATTAAATTGCTGTAAAAAAGAAAATTTCTTTTGAGCATTATAATTACGGCTTCGTTAAATTCTATACTTTGCTGAGTAAAGTAAAAGGCGCTTTGAAAGGACGGTTTTAAAATTGAAAACGGAGCTTAAAAATACGTTTCTTAATTGACTTTCAGAACATAGTATAATACTCAGTGAATAGAATTTTTAAAAGTGAACCTATATGGACCTCTGCTCAGGTACAATCCTTTATACGTCCAGCCAGCGTTGATATCTTTTGACGGAACTACATAATCGTCATTAAAGATTTTTATTTCTTATACTCGTGTTATACTAAAAACCATGTCGAATTACTCATATCATACGTATGTTTTACGTTAATTAGAGGATTAGAACTAGTCAAAAATCGTATAATACATTCAAAATAAACCTAACGATACATCAACCATAGTAGCCATAACTCAAAAAGAGCATTATTCAAATTTAAAATCTCAATGGCATTCAAAACAATCATGCAGATAATTCGTAATTTAAAACTACATGACACATAAAAGGGGTTGCTCCCTCGCCCTGACCGCTATAAACTGGTCCGTACATAAAACAAAAGTTCCTCAAAAAGATGTATTTGTAGAGGCGGCGAGAGAGGGGTAGGGGGTCACAGATAGGTGGTAGGTATGTATAATGCACATTTTTGCATGGCGTTTTGCACGCGATGAGGCTCAGCCCGAGCTCGCCTCTGCAGGCACCCACACACGCTCGCCTATATAGTTATACGTAACACATATAACAAATTAGGGTATCGTTAGGTTAGATAAGTAAGCTTTTATGGCACGTGGATTACATTACACAATATGATTTATATAAACTCTATTTATAATATATAATTTAAAGAAAATATATATATAATGAAGTACTATAATATATTTAAAATTAAAAGCAAAGTATAAGAAATAAACGAAATGAAATGAAACGTAAATTATGTGAGTCTTAAATTCCATATAAAATTCACCAGACCGTATGTAAGAGCTGTGCTCTATAGTCGTAGAGGTTTGTAGAACGACGCTACAGACGTAGCACTCACGCATTACACGACTCGTTTACCCAGTTCCTTACTTATTAGTGTAACGTACTTGACTTGGTGACTTCTGTTTGTTTACTTTACTATTTCACTGTGTTACTTAATATATAAGATATTTAACATGTATTTTAAATAGTTAAGTAAAAAATTTACTATTAAATATAGAAAAGTTATAACTAAAAGAAATCATTTTATATATAATCAAATTAAAGCAACGTTCAATGATTATTCCATATAACGTTAACATACAATACGTTTCCATATAACGCTATACAGAAATTAACAGGAAGCGACTACATATGAGTATCATTATAATAATAGGTACGGACAGGGGGGTTGACGCTCGAAAAAATCATATCTCCCTAACGGGGGATGCAGGTGGGGTTGCCAGTGTTTTTATTTTTCGATTGGCGGATTGCAGGGAGTAATGATCGATGGAATTAACGTGCCACTGGCCACCTAGACGATCTGAATTTCGAATGGTTTCTCATCTTTTTTTCTTTCAACTTTTAAATTGAACTTTGATGGAAAAGCTTTTTGTGTACTCCTTGTGTTTACTTATTATCTATGTTGGATGTAATTGGAATTTTATTTATATTTTGGGTTGTGGAGCTGTTTTTATTGTTTTCATTCACAGTTCTAACTAAACAATGAACAGAATTGATGAAAATCAGTTTGAAAAGTATAAAAGTAGCCAGCCCGACGTTGTAAGGCAATATGGACCCAAATATCTTTAAAAATATATAGTTTAATATATATACGTATAATATTTCATTTCACCTTTTTCGACGCAAAACTATACTTAGCATGTAACGCCATATACAGACTTGACTATCCTAAAAAAATTCTAGAACTCAGTCAGAGCATCACATACTCATCACCGTACGTCACTCACACGTACAAAATTTAAAAAAAAAACTTCCATAATATGAAAAAAAAAAATATGACACAATTTAAAAAAAACCCCACATCCACATCACCCGATGCACCCCAGTCCAGACTGATATCGGATAAGCTATCGTAATGTTTCGATCCATTCCGTTTACAAATTAAACACACCCCGCTATCGCCCATCCTCCCCGCAGGTACCGTACAGTAGGTACGTACAGTACATATGTGCCTGTACTGCCCGCACATGATTTATATACGCCGTATACATTTGGCATAATTGAAAAATGGCCGGGAAGGTTAATGGCTGGCTATGTTGATGTGGTGCAGTTGACAACGATCTGGGTTGTGATGGTTGCGAATTCGATTTCTTAGAGAATGTGTTTTTGGTTATTTTGGTATTTTAGATCTGGTTAATGATCTGTAGCATCGTTTATTTAGGCCGTGGAAGAGGAAATGTTTAGGAAATGGACAAAAAGCCTCAGATAATGTTATTATTAATCACTTTCTACCTACCCTACATGAAAAAAATATATTACTTTTCATATTTTAAAGCTAAAACATTATTTCTTGTTATATTTAAGCGTTTTTATACAAAACACATATAAATATATTACACAGACGCCAATACCAACGCCCTATACATATATCATAATTGAAAAATGGCCAGGCAAGTTAATGGCATAGCATCGGACAGAGCAAATAGCGTTTTTCGCCGTTACAGCCTGTCGTATGAATATGGATGTTGCCACTTCAATAAATTTGTCGCTCCCGGTAATGATAATGCGTGGATTAAATTGTGATGTGTTGGGAAAGTTTTGGATTTTTCGTGTTGCTTTTGGGTGTAGCTTTTTTTTTATTTTTGCTAAAATTAAAGTAATAATTTTTGTTTATGTGTAACATGGTAAAACGTGTTTTCGATATAAGCTTCTTTGTATTTCAGTTTTACGCTGTATTCTGCTATATGCAGAATGCAAAGGGAATCTAGCGTTAAGACAATCTTTTTTCCAATTTCCACCTAATTTTCGAGACATTACGTGTTAAGTGGCGGAAATCAACGCCGCGCTTTGCTTTGTTACCAAAGCGAATAAATGAAAATATTAATAACAAATAATTCATTCCCCCAAATGAGAATCAAAACCAATGCCGTAGCGTTTACAGTCTGACGCTTGTGCCACTGCACTGCGACGACCCCATGATGCAAACTTAGGTAAAAATCCTTTTTTTCATCACTATCTATCGTATCGTATTTTGTGACATAGTTTTAAAATCAACAAGATTTTATGATCAGTCATTCTATTCTCCAATTTCCGTTTTGAGGTGATGAATAAAACGTGTCTCCTTAGAAATTGCAACATAATGATGTGCATGTAGCTGAAATTTGTTTGATTATGTAATGAATATTATAAATGTATGATCTTTTTATATGGAAAATAATAAATGATTTTCAAAGGAAAACTAATATACACATACTACAATATTATACATTACATACATTTTTTATATGTATCCTGCACATAGCATGATAAGCCGAAGGAACCCTAAAACCTAGTGTTAAGACATTTCGTTGCCATTAAGACACTTCCGTTCCCCATTTTCCTCTGAATTTTGGACGCATTGCGTGTTGAGGGTCAAGCTCTACACCAGAATGGGAATCGAACCCACAGACCGTTGCGTGTACAGTCGCCTCTGCCACGACTGGCCTCAATATTCGTCATGATTATCTATAATACTTCGAAGCTTGGTGATGAAGAGCAATCATTAATTATATATAAATTACTATATCCAAAGTTGTAGTTTACAAAATTGTCGTTTTCGCCTCCGAACTTATATCACACTTTTACATCCATACATATATACCTGATACCAATAATTATTTAATTTTTTATATAGATTGACTCAACAAACCTAACATAATGCATTAACCTTAATTCCAAAACTCGATTCTTAATATTTACTTAGTGGGAAGTAGATATAATGTTACTGACATACTGTCAAATATGACAGCTGCTATGTTGTCTATTTTAAGAGTAGCTTACAAATAGTTGAATATTTTAAATTTACTATTTGTTTCATTAGAGACTTCTCTTGTATTAGTACTTATTTTATATAGACATTATATAAAGTAATCATAACTATTAATTAGGCCAGGCGCAACGGCACGAAGTGTGACTGTAAAACCGACTGGTTGTGGGTTCGATCCCCACTCGAAGAGATGAAATATTTACTTAAATTTATATTTCCATTTCTTCGCTCTGGTGTCGAGGTTAAGCGCGACGTTGAGTTCTGCCACTCAACACGCAATGCCTCCAGAATTCGGCAGAAAGTGGGGAACGAAGTGTCTTAACACTAGGTTCTCTCTGCCTGCCCTGCTGTGTGCGGGATACAGCGTAAAGCTGATTTAATTTAATTTAATTTTAACAATTAATTAAAATCACACCTGTAAATATAATAAATAAGTATAAATTTGTTATTTTTTTATAAAAATAAAATAATTTGTAGTTTATATGGTGTTAATGGCGTAATATTGCTATATACCGATTTGAAAATCAACGAAATTTTCAGGATTCGAAGGTGGATTACTTTAATACTTAACTCAATTTTTTTTTGAGTAATTATCTAAAACGGTTCAAAGTGTACTGAATTTCAATATAACTAATTATAATAACTAAAATCTTTCACACTTCTAATTTGCCAAAAAACCTTACTGCATCTTTATATGTAAGTAAACTATGGATAAAGTAAATTAAAGTTTGCAACCCCATAAATTAACCCCCTATCTGTAAGATAACGATTCTTTTCAAAATACCGACTTCTTAACAAAGACATCTGTTTATCTCCCACACGATCTTCACAGTCTTGTGATAGAAGAACATTAAAGAACCTATATTAAAATAATTAGAAATGACAGAGCCGTATTCAATATAAATTATTTTCATTTGTTCAGTCTGGAAGGACAAAGCACGGCGTTTAGTCCCGCTGTATAACACACTTGTATCTTTAAAATAAGAAAATTTTCAAAAAAAAAATTCTACGTTATATCAACATTGACTAAACACTAGGTTCTCTCCAACTAATCTAAAATAATATTACAACAAAATAACTAATAAAATCCACGTAACCACCAGTTAAAACTATAATTATTTAACTGATAGTTTTTCTAGTATAATACAAGCAGTTAACTTTAAATGGTGACACGATGTTGTGGCATTGTTTAACGTGGACTTTGCATGAAAACGAAAGTTCGAGTTCGGTATTAGGGGTGTCTCGACTTGGTCAGTAGTTTGCTTGATGCTAGTGTAACTTACATATATGTCAGTCGTTTAATAGATAATAAGCTGTAGACTAACATATTTATACCCAAAAAAATATAAATATTTAAATAAATATTATAACAAGAAATAGTCTTGTATAATGATAGAAATTATTTTACATTATTAGTTTTATAGACATTATTTTGTGAACTAAACTTCGATAGTATAAAATAACTTTATATTATAAATAATTTTGTTTCGGCTACAATATAGATTTTTGATTTATTAAATTTTAAAAATGAATTAAAATAAGATCATAACGCCACTATACATTAATATTCTATGGTTGTGGGCTTAGTTCTCATTAAAGAAAAATCATTGATTAAGTTAAAAGTTTCAAATTCTACTTGAATACACGACCTATTTTTGTAAATATGCGAAAATAAAAGAACTAATTGATAGGTTGCTGGATATTCTCTGTACCTACCATAACAATTGATCGAATATGAAAAATATTTATTGAGGTGTTGTTTGTTACAGCTTAAATATGGTTTATTTTTTTTCTTTGGATTTTCGTAAAAGTGCAGTCAGTGCCTGGCTGTGATTATGGTGGTTATGGGTTCGATTCCCACTCGGAAGAATGATTCTATTTCAATTATTTTCATACTAGCAGAGGTAGACAAAGCGCAGCGTTGAATTCCACCACTCAACATACAATGTCTCTTAAATTGATCGGCAAATAAGCAACTGACAGTCTTAACACTAGGTTCCCTCTGCCTACCCTGCTATGCGCAAAATGAACCCCACATTAACTGTAAAAATTATATTTTCCCACTTGTACAGATTACACAACACATGGCGAGGACACTGCAACCTTCATCCTTATAAATAAAACTTGGATAAAAGTATAAAACAAAACTCCAGCACTCCAAGCTTCAGGAAGTGATGGCGTGTCTCAAACTTCTGAAACGCGCGCTTTCAGGGGCCATTCACCCGTCCAGACATCTTACAAACATATTATACACCTTAGCATATCTTATAGGAATAAAAATAAAGGCTATTATCCTTTAACTCGAGTGCCAGAGTTCGCGTAAATATAAACTTCATACAAATTGTTGTAGCCTATACAAAGGCAGTAAGGTCCATTTTCACACGTCACGGCCTCAAGGAAATCGCATCGGTTTTCTTTTGACGGATTTCTTTTGAAAACACTGAATGTATTCGACAAGAATGACAAGAAACGCCCGGAATCCTTTGTTTTAATTGTGGATTTTTAAAGCGCGAAATGAGGATGTCGCAAGACAGTAGGTAAGAAATACTGCTCTCTAATAAAGATGGTTTTTGTAATATTTTTATTAATAGCTTTGATTTTTTTTTGTTTTATTTATTTACTTATGTGTTTAATAGTATTTTTTTTCTCAACTTGATTTTCCAAAATCGTTCAAAAATCGAATTCCCATTCAATGAAATTAGTATATAATTTTTTTTAAGTCCTTTGAAAGGACATACCTTTTTTTGTTTGGAATAAAAATAAATTATTTATAAATCCTTTAATAATATTTTAAATAGTTATAGCAAATATAAATAAAACAAAATCAAATCCTGCAAAATTAAAGAATTCAATTTCTTTTTAATAATAACAATCATAAATACAACACAGACTCGCATATTTTTTATTAAATACAAATTACCAATTAAGTTAAATTACTTCACTCAATACCATGTCGAAAAAACATTAACTTAAAAATCTTATAAACCATAAATCTTATTGGACGCGTTAGACCACCCTTTTCTTACAAGGTATATAATTGATCTCGTATCCGCGATGCACGGAAGGTTCGCGTGTGGGGCGCCAAACGAATTCGTTCGTTGATCCCCGCCATATTTATTACTTTTACTTTTTAATTTATCGCCCATAGGACATGCAACGGCTGTGAGTCCTAAAGCGCAGTGCAGTGTAAATCTAGTCTGGACTTTTTGAATAGCTCTCAATTTAAACAAGTCTAATTAAATAAAATTTTATAAAAAAAAAACAAGAAAAGAAAAACACAATGTTGCGAAACGAATATTTTTTAATTCCCCAACGGGCCAAAAGCAGTATAACCTAAATTAGTAGCGTTCCGTCAAACAAGTGAAGCACACAAAAAAACCTTAGGCATTGTGACCAGCGAATCTTCAGCACGCTTCGTCAGCGCGTCCCATGCATAATCTGTTAAAAATAGAGCCCCTTGTCTCTGGTCGAGGACCGTCGTCTACGGCACCACATGTTGACATACACACCAACGTAACCTCTATACTGCTGTACATAAGAAACACCGACGCCTTAGATTCTGAAGGCTTTTTTTTATTTTTGTCTGAATGATGCTTTATTATACAGCCATGATAACTAATACAATGATGCAGCGAATTTTTTTTATTGTGCTCAGAATTTTCCTAACAACATTGGGAAGGGTGAATATGTAAAGATTGTTAACGTTAAGAAACAAGATAAACAAATATCATATTTCTCGTTAAAGTAACTGCTTGGAGACTTGGCGATTGTGAAATAATTGGATTTACAATCTAAATCTATCTATATGGGTCTTTAAAAGGAAAGAGTTTCGATATCATTGTTGTGTTGAATGATTTTTTAATTGTTTCTATAAATCAATTCTGGTTCATTTACGTTTATTTGTTTTAATAATATTTAAAAATTAAACATAATTTTATATTAATAGGTTAATAAAAGCTACGAAATAGAACTAAGAGCTGTCAATTCAAAGACACATTTGAGAGAGAATGAAGACAACCCAATAACATGAAACTATAATGTCTTTCCCTGCACCAAGACAAAAAAAAGAAGTACTTAGAACTTTTCTGAAAAGAAGTACTTAGAAATACTACTTGTCGATATTAGTGTGAAGGCAAAATGTTATCTAGAAAGTTCACCTTTCACTTTATACATATGATAAGCCACTTGGTTTTTAAATATCTACTATCATAGAAATAAGATTAACCAAAAAGTTAATTGACCTTTCGTCCCATTACAAATAAATAATCGAACCCAGAAGAGACATATTCAACTGGGCAGCCGCCATCGAGCGTTCTTCTCATAATCAGCCCAAAATAAATACATCTTGTTGTACCGTCTGTATGTCGCAGCTATCCTCTCTCATAAAGACTATACGAATATAAACTTAGGAGAAACTAACATTTGTCATAGACAACTATTCTAGTTTTGTTAAATTTATAGTGTATGGAAAGTGTATGAATTTTCAAGTACGCATTTGTATGAAAAGCATTTTTTTTGTCTATTCATTTGTGATGTTGTTATATTGTTGCATAGGTGCCATTTCAAGTTAAGGTCTAAGTACATAAAATTTAAGTACCTAGTTACTTTTTAAGCATCGATATTACTGAACTATGATCGATGCTCTTTCTGAGAAATGTTTATATTTTAAATTATTTACATTTTCTCATTCTGATAGTGTGTATACCATGCTCGACGTTGGGTTCCGCCACTGAACCTGTAATATCTCGAAAATTAGACGAAATGTGAGGAACGAAGAAATACTAGGTTTTCTTCTGAGTGATATGCAGGAAGAAGCATGAATCTGCCTTTCTTTTATTTTATATACATATTTTATAACATAGCCGCAGAACTGTCCCAATGTACTGACAGTTCCTAAGGGAGTACCTTTTAATTCACCTCACGATAGAGATAAGAACTAGACTTTAGAAAATTGAAAATAACGAAACCTTATACTTTTAATATAAAGAAGATTAAGACTTAATTTCTAAACCAATAATTTCAGTATTACGTTATTGAGGCACCATCTGACTGAAAATGCAAGTTGCGGGTTTGATCCCTGTTTGAAATAATAATTATATTTGAATTATCTGAACTTCTCCACTCTGACAGACTAATCGTGGCATTGTGTTCCGCCACTCAACACGCAGTGCCCCTAAGATTGGGCAGACAGTGTGAAGCGGAGTGTATTAACACTAAATTCACTTTAAGCTCACTGTTACCTAAAAGAAAAGCGTTAAAATGTAAAAAACATTAAATTAAAATATTACTAATATAATTGTAGGCGAGTCGTGGCGCAGAGGCACAAAGAGTGACTGTAAAATCGGCTGGTTGTGAGTTCGATCCCCACTCGAGGAAGTGAAATATTTATTTACATTTATATTTACATTTCTTCGCTCTGGTGTCGAGGTAAAGCGTGACGTTGAATTCCGCCTCTCAGCATGCAATGCCTCCAGAAGTGGGGAACAGAGTCTTTAGAACACTACGTTCGTCTTTAGAACACTACGTTCGGGATTAAACGTGAAGCAGATTTAATTGTATTATATCCGTATACATGTACCTATACACACTACACTTAATGATATATAAACATTTTTCTAGAATAAATAACTTACTAGATATATTTTATCATTTTTCCATAAAAATGACTTTCCTAAGAAACACTATTTGCATATATTTACATCCCCACTATTTATAGTCGATGAATCATTTACGTAATTGCTACGTATAAAATTGCCTAGGTATATTTCCGATGCAATCTTTTTCCTTATTATAAATTACTTTCTTTCCTCATCATAAAAGTATTTCGATTCAATATCATATCGAGAAAATCAATATGTTAAGAACCAACTCTTACTAATTTACATTTTAACGTGACTACATTATTATTACTTAGTTTTCTTTTAATTATAAGACATGGGGTGGCGGAACTTAAAACCGAATTTTGACTAACCACACATGTCAGCGTTAATAAGTGCAAAATTGCAATTTAAAATATTCTTTAATAGAATAGTCTTTTGCAAGTAAGTTAAGAAATCAATAAAATATACGATAATCATGTGAATCTTCGATACATTTAACTCAAACTATATGTTGCTATGTTGGTAGGCAACCAAGACTAACAAACATTGATTTAACAAGTTCAAAGTGAAGACTGAACTTTTTTTAAGATATAAGTAGCTCAGTGGCTTATAATTTGTTCATTCGTTCATTCATTTACTGTCTACAAAGTAATACTTATTTAAATAAAATATGCTTTACCCTGTAAAAAACAGTGCCTTGTGTTTCCGTCAATTTTTTTCGAAAGTGGAATTCTTAATGGAAACGGAGTGTTTAACTCTAGGTGTTTTAACTCTAGGTTCCCTCTGTCCACCCTGCTCAGTATGGGATAAGCGTTAAACTAAAAAAAAATACTAGTTAGAAATAAATACGTGGGCCAGTTGCCTGAGGCTAGTTTTATAAATTGAAATGTCACTATTGCTTACTAATGCAACATCGTACGGAAAGGACGATGACCGCGATATATAAAATGATCTGCAATGTTTATTAAATGAAATACTGGTATTTTAATATTGTCTTACTTAACATAGTAAATAATAGATTTTAAAAAACATTGCTAGAAAAATATATTATATAACATATTATTTTAGATTTTTTTTTAAACTTTTATCTGATAAAGGGACCATTAAAAACTAAGTTATTCTAATAATTTTAGCTAAAAAGATTGTCTATGTCTCGTCCTAAAACTTAATGTTATAGTAAATCTACGTTCTAATAAAACTAAAAATATATACAAACTAAGTTCAACTCAGAAAGCTAATCAAAGCTTATTAATAAATAGGGAAGCTGCGATTGGTCGTGCCCATAAGGAATTATTCTTTAAGATATTGGTCACATTATTAATATTAATTGGTGCTCCGACCGCTCCATGTTTTGTAACCAAATTATCCTTCCGAGAACGATCGTGACCGTGACTGAGTCACAACTTGCTTTGTCCTATCATATATACATAAGCTCAGGGTTGACAAACTTTATAATATGAAAAGCTTCACATTATATATAACTAATAAATAGTAATAATATATGAAATTATATATTAATTAATAGCTAACAGTTTTGGTAATTGAGCTTAATAATCAAGTATTATTATATTACACATTTAGATTTACTAAATTTTTTTTTAAGTAAAAAATTGTTTTGATAGCCCTATACAAATAGTATACCTATATAATGGTTTATAGTTTAGAAAGACCTTGAAGTTATTATTTTCTCAATATTCAATGAACCTTGTAAGATATTTATATATGAGGCCAGTCGTGGCGCAGCGGCACGAGGTGTGACTGTAAAACCGACTGGTTGTGGCTTCGATCCCCACTCGAGGAGATGAAATATTTACTTAAATTTATATTTCCATTTCTTCGCTCTGGTGTCGAGGTTAAGCGCGGCGTTGAGTTCTGCCACTCAACACGCAATGCCTCCAGAATTCGGCAGAAAGTGGGGAACGGAGTGTCTTTACACTAGGTTCCCTCTACCTACCCTGCTGTAAGATATTTGTTGATTTTAAATAACTTTGTTAATATGTTTAATACATATCATATTTGTGAATACTGATTATAGATAGATAATTTGGTATAATCACGTATTGGAAATTTCTTGATAGAAGACAGTTAAAGTTTGTAAATAGTATTTCTGCATACATCTATAGCGGCGTTTTCTTTGATATAAATTTAAGTAAAATAGTAACCTTTTATATTTCAGGTAAATTTTTAATTTAATGTTTCATATTATAGAAAGTCACAACTTTAGCGTACACAACAGATTAAACTTATCCATGATCTTATTTTATCTTTTATTGCAGCTAGCTATAATCTAAATCGAACTTAAAAAGCTTATTTGATCTTTATTTTGTAATACTAGTCGACAGTCAATATTTTAAGGAGTTATCAAAACTTAAATGGGAAATACAGTATTTTTCTCGTTGCTGTAAGAATTTCGGAAAATCTTCATTTAGTGCTGCCCTATACTCGCTAAATGAGCCAAATTTCCAAAAAAAATTATATTTATAATTTTTTATCTGTTCTAATGACTAAAGTGCACATCTATGATAACCTTTAACAAACAGTTTCCAGTTAAAGTCAATTATCTAATACTCTCTTTTCATCTTCTTTAAACAACATCTGAATAATATATTTGAAAAAATTGTTAGGTATAAATATATTTTAACAACAAACACAATTTACACGTTTTTTACATCAATATAAAATCTACGTAATCTTTCATTATTAAAATGAACATAAACTATGTAGTATAACAGTAATAATATAACATCGCGACAAGATAAATAGGTAAATGTTTATAATCGGAATACGGCAGCAATCACGACATCAACGAAGCTGGAGTCCTAGAGGACATTAGCATTTGTCGAGGGGCGGCGGACGGAAATAGCCGGCCGCGTCACCAATGCATCGCTTGCTTTATGCCCAGTTATTGCAAGCCTCACTTTAATTGCACCCAAACGCCATTACGAAGATTTGTGCGACGTCACATTTGGCGCGAAACATGACAAATCACCTGTCATACTCGCACAGACTATATATGCACGTATGTATGTAGGTACGTGCTCGTACGTTCCATTTCATTTTTCTTCATTTTTCATTTAAAGTGACGCATGCGTTGCAAAAAAATTGCGACACATATTGAACGGTTTTAATTAGCATGTGTTAAATTGCTTTTCCGTGTCGCTGTACGATTTAGGGCGGTCCATTTATTTCAGGAATAACAAAGTGCATCCATGTAACATCGGCTGTATTAAACTTTTATTGCCTTCAGTGCCATTCTTTAGGCGCGAGTGCGAACACGCCGTTAATTACGACAAAAACCATTTAAAAAGATTTATTATATTTATTTCGAAAATTTTAAACAGTACTCCGCTCTACTGCCTCCATAAAAAATATTTTACGTGAAACGTAAATTAACGCCGATACCGTGAAAAATGTTTCCAAAACATTATTTCAATATTAGGCCAAATATATAATTATAACATTTTAGCACATGACAGACATTTCTTTAGAAGTGCATATATCAAGAAGCTTTAAATGTTTACAAACAGCTATCAAGCGGAGACAGTTGTCTTTCGCTTTCATTTCAGAAGTGCGTTGATGTCAACTAATTTTAATAGCCTTGATTTTTTCCTCCGTCTCATGTTTACTCTCGTTTATTCGCCACGATCTCAGGGCTGCGTGCGAAGTGCATTGCCCTGTACCGAAATAAATTGTCGCGACGCAGTGTCGTGCCGCGTGCGTACAACCGGTACCGATGTATCGGATAAGGAATTAGGGACATCTCATAAAGACGCTGGTTCGCTTTTTATTTTCGATTATTAAAGATTATTGTTACAGATTTACAGGTTGTTATGTTTTTTTTAATGCCGCTTTCTCAATACTTATTGTTTTTTTTTTTCATATTTGACAGTGCAGATTGATGAAGTTCAACACTAATGTCTTATTACACGCGATATTATGTGGGTTCTTGTCAACTCCCACGTAGGGTAGGATTAAAAGTATTTATTTAAGCAATAAGAATAAATATTTTCTTAGTCTAAGCAAACATAGCAAGCATCGCTCTAAATTATATAACACATAAAGTTAAATATTTAAATGATTGATGTACTATATTGCCTTAACTAATCCTCGAAATATAAAAACAAAAACAAACACATTTTCAATGCAACAATCACTACAACACACTAAAATACCTAAATTTTAATAATAATCAGAATAACATTCACTTCTCGTATAAAGAACCTTTCAGTTAACCCATTCCCGCCAAAACGAGCTGTCATTTCGTGTCACACTCATATAGATTACTGTGTCTTAGCACTCACATACTCAGCCTACACTACACAGACGGCGTGCAAAATACTCTTTTTATTTCCGCGTAATGCACGTTTAAACGCGTGTACCACTTTTTATGCGCTGTTGACACTTGCTTCACTTTTTATAAAACATCTTCATTCCATTGAACGGTGTTCCCCCGATTACGAAGTCGATGTATTTATTCATTTTGAATTTTGAATGATTTTTTTTGTTTTAAATATGTTACTTATGCAGCCAGTGCGAAGTAAATAAGTGGCAGTATGTTAACAAGTCTTCGTCTCTTTTCATTCGCCATTATATTGTTTCTTGTGTTATGTCAAATATTTTTTTTAGTTGCACGCTTTATCCCGCCAGGCAAGTAGACTAATGTTAACATTTTATCCTCACTTTCTACCCAATTCTTGAATATAATAAAAAAACGATCATTCGAGTGAGAATCCAACCCTAAGCCGTCGTGTTTACAGTCCAAAAAAAATAATAACATAACTTTTCTTGTTATCCTCATAATAAGTATAACTAAGTTTACGTCGCGTTACTTACAACACACTTGCGCGAACGTGAGTCAGCGTATCCCAGCATCCTGCTCTTATTGTCGATCAAGTTAACAAATGAATCACCAGCTAAAATAACTACTGGTCATGCAAAGAAATTGTATAAGTCTTAATGTGTTGAGCTTATTGAGAAATTTAAATTATAAAGCTTGATTAAATATGATTTATTGTGGCGTTGAGTTGCGCCACTCAAAACATGCCTTCAGAATTCGGTGGAAAATGGGAAACAGAAGTGTTTTAATTAGGAACTGAGTGGCTTAATACAGCAGGTTTTCAGGTTCCTTCTGATTGCACTGCTCTGTGTGAGACATAGCGTAAAGCTACAAAAAATATTGCTGCATACTGCAGTGTTAAGTTACGCCACTAAACAGGCAATGTCTTAAATTTGGCTGGAAAATGGAGAATGGAGTGACAAAACACTAGATTTTCTTTCCCTACCCTACTATGTAGGTATGTAAAACTCATCGCCCAACAAAACAAACTATTTGGTAATCAAAAATAATTGTCCAAAAACCAGTGGACAAAACCACAAGAACTCGTGTAGATTATGTTATTTTACCCATTCGATCTTATAGCAAATATTGAATACTAATAAAGAAATACATTTCCAGTCTTATGTCTTAAGAAATAAAGGTGGTAATTTAGTTCGAGTTATGTAAAGTAAAGTTTGTCGTGGCTTAATCCAGTGAGTCGTTGTTCGGCGGGTGACGGGCCCGACCATCCGTGAACCCTGAGTACGGTGCGCATTTGCATTGGGGATTATTTAAATAATAAGAATTATATATATATATATATATATATATATATATATATATATATATANATATATATATATATATATATATTTATTGATGTAAATACAATTTCAAGGAGTTCGTACGTGTCGCAAAAATGATTTTTTTGTTTTTAACTTATACATACTTATACAAGCTATATCCTGCACATAGCAGGATAGGCAAAGGTACCCTAGTGTTGAGACACTCTCTTCTCCATTTTCTGCCGAGTTCTGGAATGGGGTATTATTATATTTAAAAACAAACAACAAATAACGTAAAATACAAACAAAACGATAATATCCTAAATTTTCTTTGCTTACCAAGGATAATGTCATTATTTTATACAGACACACTATATAAAACTAACACTGATTACATATGCATATGAAGAATATCCTTAAAAATAGGTTTCTGCTAAAACAAAAATTGAATCAAAAATGAAGCGTGTATTATCATCATACTTTGTGAACAATAATTAAATAACACAAATAAATATTATTTAAAATACACACAACAAAATCTAATATATATTTGTAATAATGAAATAAAAATATAATTTATTAGTGTTTTGCTATCCTTACAAGATGTAGGATCAAACGCAGGAAGGGGCGGTTCGTTTCGGACCAGTTTGGCCCGCCACGGCCACGGCTCACCACTCGATCACCTCGCGAGTCGCGCACCTCTACATTCTACATTCAAGCTTTTTTGCCATGCTATTGAAAATAACTGAAATTACTATTACTTGAAAGTAATAAGCTTTTGTTCGTTTTTTTACTTTTTTATAGATATTCGGAAAAAAATGGTAAAATCTGGACAAAACTAAAAACGTTTTGGTAATATTTAATTTCAATAACTTTATTTACCTGACTGACAAAAAATATTCACTTATATTAGAAGATTAGTTTTAATACGACGATATCGCTCATTCCCCACCAGCCATAAAAAAGTAAATATAATTTAAAAGTAATTAATATTTGGTTCTCAAGCCCATACTAAGCGTCGTAAACTGTCGTACACATGCTACGCAGTCTCATCAACGTCACAAGTGAAAACGAAACGCCTTTACGTATTCAAAATACAAAAAAATATATTTAAAAAAAAACTAAACACATAGGAAAGGGGAGCTGCATTCCCAGCGATCGCTAGCGAGTACGTCACACGAACGTTATAATTTAAAAAGGGTTAAGACAAAAAACTCTTAATTCGAAGTGACAACCCCATATGTGGAGCCATCCGGCCGAAGATACAAGATTTAAAGCCGAGCTACGTCATTAAAACATCGCTGTCAAGTGAAGGAATCATTTGGACTCGCGTTTCCTCCCGTATTATTTATCCGAGAGATTATAAACAGATGTTATTCGACTATAAATCTTTGTCTCATGGCACATGAAAAGACGTACGGTAATGTACTGAAGATTTCTGCGTCGGTTTCGCTATGGATATACATTATTGTGAATTTACGCGAAATGCGATGTAAAGATTGAATTGTTATAATTTTTTGTATTTTAATTTTACTAGCAACTCAACCGCGGCTTCGCTCGCCTAGACTCATTATTATATTAAAAGCAAATTATGCAAAATCTGTATACAAATTATAGCCTACGTATTATTCTGGTGTATAATCAATCCTTTTAGTAGTTTTTGGAACAAACATCCAATATCACAAACTTACACAATTATAATATTAGTATTAGTAACTAACACTAATATTGCCGATTTAAATAAAAAAATAATAACCGTACCTAGTCATAACACAATAAATTTATCATATTCTTTCCATAATGCCTTTATAAAACAAAAACTGAATTTTAAAGCTCACAATACTGTATCGAATAAAAATAAATTGCAAGCGCAACCGATACTTACGAGTACAAAGACTAAACGTTGGTAAACTAATTGGATATTTTATACCGAGGAGTTAGGTCACGATCATCTCGAATCGAGATATCGACATATCGATATCGACTGTGATAACTATAGTAGCCTTAGTAGCGCGATCTTATCAGCCTTTAACCCATCGTGGTTATTAACGATAGACGGACGCGACAGTCGATAGGTTTTTTGTTATGGTTGTGTTCAAAAAGTTGCTTTGTTTATATTATATTTTTGTTATAATGAGGTAATTTAAGCTGTGGTGGATGTTAGAAAAGAATATTTTCTTTTATGTATAATAATATAAATTATTTTATATACATTATGTTAGATGGAGCTGGTTATTGTAAAATATACATATATTATGTATGTATACTTGATTCAAAAATAAATTTCCATGAAATAGTCCTTTAATCATGTCTGCATGCATACAGTATGCAAAAGCTATAGCTTTCAATTTCAACATAACACTAGAAAAGCTTTCCCACTATTAACTAAAAAATAATGTATTGCTTTTATAAAACTGATAAACCTAATTAAATTTAAAACAGTAGAAAAATGTCATAAAAATAATTTATATTCACAAAAACCATTTGAATAAGAAAACAGACGTTACAATGTTCTTATTCTTCCAGATATGGGAATTTACATAATATTTCAAATTTAATCGAGTAACAACGCGGTAGCGTCAACACGATAACGGCCGGACTACTAGCACTCTCACATTTGCATTCTCCTTTGGACGGAAAAAGAAAATGGTCACGGCGTTTTTATATGATCTCAATCTATTGAGAAAGTAAATCAATAGAAATTATAGGTATTTTTTTCATAGAAATTTCTGCAGTTTATATATTTTTAATCTACTCCCGTACCATTCTGGCTCACTGTTTTATTACTGGTTTTAAATTATAATATATGTTCAATGTGAAATTGTAATCTTCAGACCCACACACATTCTTTTTTTACTTAGTTTTCGAAGTCAACGGGTATATCATAAAGCGATGTAACCATCAACATGTCTCATATGGTAAAGAATATGACATTTTATTAAATTCCTACTTATTTGGCAGCGAGTGTTGCAGCCGCGCGGCACGCGACATTACGACGACTGCACGCTACAGTCGCGATACTCTGCCGATTTATAACAGCTTTCTTTTGATTTACCACCCCTAACCGCCGTACCCTGTACGTCAACTGTATCCCGAACATTTTGCCAAATTTACTTGTCTACTCGTTTTAACTGTATGTTTTTCATTATTTCCAGACACGACAGCGCCGTACGTGCTATATAAAGATGGAGTGGAGCGCGCTCCGCCTGGCACGCAATGGGGTGGCGCAGTGTTGGACGGAGGCTACCAGGCCATGCAGCACCAGAGCCCTGGCGGGCCCTCCCCACAGCCGGAGCCCCAGCTCGCCTCCCCCGCCCCGTCCCCGTACCCGCCTGCCCCGCCCCCTCCCGATCAATCTGCAGACGAGGCCGCTCAGCAGCTCGCGCAGCAACAAGCGCAACAACAGGCGCAGCAACAACAAGCGCAACAACAACAAACTTCTCCCGAACACTTGCAAGTGGACCAGCAGCTCCAAAACCAAACACAACCTCCAACACAAGATCATCTCGACAGAACTCCATGCTTTGTTCCGCAACCGGACTTACAACAACAATACGCAACTCCTTACTTTAAAGAAACAAGACCAGCGAGTCACATGCTAGGAACGGGTGGCTTTCCACTGCATTATTTGAAACAAAACGGTGGTGTGCTATCACTAGAAGGTCCATTGGACCAGTATGCGACACCAGACTTGCGTCACTTACCAGACATAGTGCAAGCTGAGCCTCCCAAGCCTCGGAAACACAACCCGAACTCAGAACTGCGCTTGTTCAAATGCCTGACCTGTGGCAAAGACTTCAAGCAGAAATCAACGTTACTCCAGCACGAGCGGATCCACACGGACTCGCGGCCATACGGGTGTCCGGAGTGCGGCAAGCGGTTCCGCCAGCAGTCCCATCTGACGCAGCACCTGCGCATCCACGCGAACGAGAAACCGTACGCGTGTGTGTACTGCCCGCGGTCGTTCCGGCAGCGCGCCATCCTCAACCAGCACCTCCGCATCCATTCCGGTGAGAAGCCATATACGTGCGGCGAGTGCGGCAAACATTTCCGCCAGAAGGCCATCCTGAACCAGCACGTCCGCACACACCAAGGCGAGCGCTATTCACAACTATATGCCCCGCCCCGGTCCCCGCGCGCGGCGCCAGCGCTGGTCATACACAGTAACGGCGCCGCGCGCGCCTCCACCCGCCCCCCACACGTTCGGTTCGCATCCATTGGCCTTCCTATCAAACAAATTCTCGGTCCCCTCGTCGCCCACTTAGCGATGGGTGTTCGCGAGAACCGATCGCCGGACGCTCCCGTAACCGTCCTAAGTTCGATTAACCCACTCGTCGATTATTTTGCGGACGAATCGGACACGTAACTTACCAAAATGTTCAATTTTTACAGACGTATCTCCGCATCTTATCTTCAAGAACGGGACAACGCCTACACTGTGGCCGCAAGATGTTCCGTTTCCACCGGATGAGAATAAAGAAGAGGTGCAGTCTACCTTCGGCGACACCGATGGGCAGAACGGCGAGCAGCGAGGATCATGTTTTTCACCGGGCGATACCGCACAATACCCAGCCTACTTCAAAGATACGAAAGGTCTCAACCACGCCGTCTTTGGTTCAGGGCTGTCACTTCAGTACATTAAAGGAGGAAAATTACCCGATGTGCTCGGTGGTCGTGCAATGCCTTTGTACGTTCGTTGCCCCATCTGCCAAAAAGAATTCAAGCAGAAGTCAACACTTTTACAACATGGCTGCATACACATAGAGTCGCGGCCGTATCCTTGTCCGGAGTGCGGCAAGCGTTTCCGCCAGCAGTCACACTTAACCCAGCACTTACGCATTCACACAAACGAAAAGCCATACGGATGCGTATATTGCCCTCGATTTTTCCGGCAACGGACGATACTCAACCAGCACCTGCGCATCCACACGGGCGAGAAGCCGTACAAGTGCACGCAGTGCGGTAAGGACTTCCGGCAGAAGGCCATCCTCGACCAGCACACGCGCACGCACCAGGGCGACCGGCCCTTCTGCTGCCCCATGCCCAACTGCCGGCGCCGCTTCGCCACCGAGCCCGAGGTGAAGAAGCACATCGACAACCACATGAACCCGCACGCCGCCAAGACGCGGCGCGACTCCAAGACGCCGCGGCCGCTGCCGCCCGCCGCCGTGGTGAAGCCCGAGCTGTACTTCCCGCAGTGCTACGCGCCGCCCTTCCAGCAGTTCGCGGCGCCGGCGGAGTTCAAGCCGGCGGTGGGCGGCGGCGTGGCGTGCCTGCCGGCGCAGTGACCCGCGCCGCCGCGGTGGCCGCCGCCCCCGCACGCGCCCGCGCACGCGCACGCGCCGCACCACGACCTCTACGTCTCCGACCGCCTCTACAACTAGGGAGAGTGCAAATATATTTGTCAATAGCTTGATAACTTTTAAATTTAAAACAAGTGGTATTTGAAAAACTTTTCTCAAAAGCGTTTAGTAAAATGTTATCAAGACAAATGTTTGTGTGAAAATTTATAATCATCAATACAGTCACTCACCTCTAGTGATAGAACAAAAAGAAAATTCTGTAATTTGATGCAAAACTGTCGTTACCTAAATCTTACTGTTAGTAAATCTTTGTCGAACGAATTTACTTTAGTGTGTATGTGTACAGATGTAAGAATAACACGTAAACACTTAGACCCATCATCGCGCTATAATAACTTAAATTAAAATGGACAGTTTTGCAGTCAGTCAACCATTATCATTTTGAAAAAGGTCGTTAAATCTTCAAGTAAAAAGGCGCGTGCGTCAAGTCCGGGTGCGGATGTTCAGTATACGACTCGTTAGCTCGAGCTTTTGCAATCAAAAAGTAAATGATAATCGGATCGCTGTAAAACACGCTTCGATCTGTAAATAACTAAATACTCTATTGAAGGTCTGTCGCGAAGTGGAGTATGTACACCATACATAGTGTTACCGTTCAAAAAAGCGAGTATAGATAGCATTTTTGCCCCGTAATATTAAGTTACCACGTAAGAGTTAGGTTTCTCGGTGATTCTGTCGGTGCGCTCGTCGATTTGTAAGCGGCTCCGGACAGAGAATAGGTTTAAAACTCTTCGTTGAAATATAAAGAAATAAGATTTGCTCTTTTACCACATTACAACTGTATTTCGCGATGAATGCTTTCGGTACGTCGTTGTGCCTATTTATAATAAATATATACAATATTTTTTAGATATTATGTTAACTTTATTTAGGAGTGTTAGGATATAAATCTGGCAGATTTAGGATGAGGAAAATCATAAACAATGCTCAAAATTCTTTTAAGTTTAATTATAGTTGTTGTCGCGTGAAAATTAGGCCAAAAATAAAATTTTCTTGCCGAAAAATATAAAAATTAGGATTCAAAGGAGAAGTAAGAATGCAGACCAAAAACATAGGTTACCTTTTGCCATCCATACATATTTTGTTTATTAGTACTTACAAATCTTCTGTATTCTATTACTTTTGATGGAACATTTCATCAAAAGTAGACGAGGCGTTATATACATATGTACGTGTCGTTACATTGCAGGTGCCAAATAACGTAATTTTGAATTAGCTCCGTCAGCTTATGTCACTAGGCCTAGTTTAGGTTGTTACCAGTTTTTTCAACGATATGACATTTGAGATGCATTTACGTGAAGGAGGAAAGGGTCAGACTGAGAAAGGACTGTGATAGCTAGATAAGTTAGGCGTCTATTTCGCTCACTTAGCATATAAAATTTCGTGTATCGTGACGAAATGTGATTGTGAATCCTTTTGGAGTCGAGTGAATGTTTTGAATTTGAAATTATTGTTTACGTTCGTTTTAAATTTTTGTTTTAAATGTCGACTCAATTCGCCAAACATTGTTAACGTTTATGTTCCTAATGTAATTGAAATTATGCATTTGTTTAGGGCCGGCCGTGCGCACGCGCAGGTCGCGCTACTCGACTGATTCGATAAAGTTATCGCAAGAGTGAGATTAGCGAATTTTACCAGTTTAGGTAACGTGTGTGATGTCGCAAAGTGCTTTTTGAAGTAGAAATCGGAGGGAGGGTATGCCAGACAAGTGTTTTACTTAATTTTAGCTTAGTCTATCGTCTTTCGAATTACCAAGCAATTCGACCATTCATCGCGAAATAAACTTAAGATTTAGGAAGAATAAAGATATATATGAATTTGTGTGTCCGGCGGAGTGTTCTGGCACCGAACAAAGCCTCGGTCATGTCGTCCACAATAGATACAGATAGACTAGAACTCCACATTTATTTCATTACATATGACAGTATAATATAAGTTTTCAACAAAGTGATATATGAAATATATCAAGTTTGTTATCACAATCGCCGTTATTAAAGCGCTCTTACGAGTCTCAGTGACTATAAACTGAATGCAGTGACAGAACACTCCGGCGGAGTTTTTAACGTTTTATCATCTCTGTTTGTATGTATAGACTACTTATATAGCTTATTTTATGATATTATTGTGATGGTTTCGTTTTCCTACCGCATAAGGAATGTTACGTATTAACTAGTAGTGTTATAGAGTGCAAGTGGATTCTTGAAGTCACAACACTTGGATGCGATTCTTATGATTTGTCGCTCGACCGAGTGATCTATGCAATATTATTTTAAGTGGATTCTGTGAAATTACGACAAATTATCGCTCATTGGACAGTTATGAAAAATTGTACGCTCCACAGTTTTGAGTGCCAACTTCAAAATAGCAAACTGAAAACACTAATAATTACATGTGAGATTAATGAACTTCGATATTCAAAGTTTGGCCTCAAAACTGAGGGGTAAATCCGTCACTTTTATGTTTCTGATTAATTTTCCTATCAAACTTTTGGAGGTTTACAATGAAAAAAAAACAAAACACCATTTCGAAGAAAATTTGATACAGTTATCTTCCGTGACTAGAATTTTCCACAGTATATTGATATGTGATCCTCCTAAGGGTCCGTGTACCGCTCCCGAGGTTTTACAATACAATAGACTAGGATCCGTTTTTGAAGGTAAATTTTCTTGTCCGACTGCGCTCACCCAGTGACCGACGGAGACGGAACCAATATAATGAAATACACTATTTACTAATCTATGAACGGGTGATGATGATCACGAATGTCATAGATCGGACAGCTCCGACGGTCACTACCGCCAATTAGGGGCGCGGTCGGACGAAACAAATTTAACCTTTATAATATATTTTAATTATACCTACCACAATACAGCAGCCTTAACAATAATAGCTATAAGTATTTTTATACAGTTAATATTTTTGTTATGACCGACCGACGGGAGCGGCGCTCGGGGCCGTAGCAAGTTTGAATACAAACATACAATACAGTGCCATAGCCGTGAAATAACCTCAAATTTATACTTATTAGATTTTTATACCGATACAAATGGATTTAATTTTTAAATATAAACAAAAGTGATTAAGTATACAGAGATTAAAGATGATATTTTATACATTTATTACAAACAATATTATTAAATGTGGAATAGACTTAAATTATAGTGTATGCAACCGGAGCGGAGTCACGAGGGCGGGCCACAGCGGGAGTGGTGGGAAATTGATGCTCACATATTATTGCCATCAGTTTTCCACGTCTACCCTCCTTGTGTCTCAGTGACAGTAAATTAGGATGCATCGGTCAATGTATCTAGCGACGTTCATTTCAGCGTGGTTATTGTACATACATATCACAACAGGCAGTGGTGCAAGCACGTTCTGGTTGACGTCAACGTGGAATGTTTTAACCTTTTAGGCCAGAATAAGTGATTATATGAATAATTAATATAGAGGCGCGTCTCCACCCGCATCTAGACCCCGATAGGTTCCGTTGTTCTCGTATTGCTCACTGTTTCGTTACGTTTTGCTCAATTACTCGTGTATACCTATATTTGTGTAAACCTACCGTTATACATTTTAGTTTACGTCATTTACTTATGTATCATTTAATTGTTTTTTTTTGTATAAACTTCTAATAGAGAGCACGGTTTTGCTTTTCTTATAATACCTATATTAATACTTGTTAAGAGCTTCAATTATTATTGTCAGTGACAGTCTTATTCTGCAGTTCAATCCGAATGTACCGACGTACATACACTTGTTGGTACCAAACACCGATCAGGGTGTAGGGTACGTTTGAGAAAATAACATTTAGCTATTATATCAGACATTATACTTGCCGTCCGATTTTTTGTCGAGAGCTCGATCGTTCTTCATTTGCTTTAAATTTAGCTTATCCTGTATGACGCTGCAGCCGTCTCCACTGACATTTATGTAGTTAGGTTCGTACCATGTTCCTAGCCTCTAAATACGTAATATTTATTTTTAACACCATCCGCCGTTCGAAAGGCGTTCGAAATGAATTATTGCGTTTCTATTATATTGTATTTTTTTCTCTGCTGCGATGTTTCTTTTGTAAAATGGAATCAAATTCCGTTTAGTGTTTACGATACCTGCTTGTAAATGTATTTTACTTTGGAAATTAAAAAACTAAAGGTTTTTTTTAATATGTAGTTGAGTGACACCCGCTTGTGTAATTATGTTTAAGTTGTTACAAATAAAAGGAGAGAATAAGATTGCATTGTAAAAATATACTTTGCATAAATACTTATTATATAAACAAGAACGTCAATTGTATCAAATACAATGTAAAAGTAAACTTAACCAGTGCTAAGCTTAAATAATTTAGTTAAGATAGAAACGCATTTGTAGCGAAATATTTTTGTCAAACTAGTTGGCTACCATCTAAACGAAACGGCGCCTAGTTTCTGAGAAATTAGGGCGCGTGCAAAATTATAAAATAAAAAATTCTTACATTTTTCTGGAATAATATAAAATATTTGGCTGATAATTGTTTTATGGCACGTGGTAGTCGGCTAGTTCAAATTAATTCAAAATAATAAGCATTTATTAGTGATCTCAGGCGTTAAAAATCTTTTACATATTATAAGACATTTTGGCATTTAAAATTAAGAATGTGTTTCTAACAGTTGGTAGCTTTTATTTTATAATGTACTGTTTTATGTAATACGGCCATATACGATAGGTCGAGTGCATGAAGGTACACCGCACTCACAGCCAGACAGGTTGATCGATCAGATGATCGACGTAAAACCAATCAATTATATATTTCATATATATATTTATATTTATTATTTACACGTCGACGCCTCCGAGCAATGAGCCCGTAAATGCCTTTTTGGAAAAATCAAAAACAAGTAAGTATTTAACAAAATACCTACTAAAAGTGAAAAAAATAGCGTATAAAATCCAAAAAATCTTTGTGCGTTTTTTGATAAGGCTAATATTGACTTATTGCTCGAGGACGTCACTTTATTTACACATAACTATACATACAAATTCAAATCACAACCATTACAACAAGATATATATATAATATATAAAACTTATTTACTTTTACCATAATTCATACATAAGAATATTCTATTTTGTGAATTTTAATTTTCGACATGGCGGTACAATTGAATCACAACACATCAAACACGTATAATAAATGTAATTTTAAATTATTCATTATATATTATATACATAATATTACCGAAACAACCACGCGTAGTGTAAACGGAAAGTTATGTTGATAGTTGGCTACGAATTATTTAAACGTCTTCCATTTTATAGTAGTTTTTATGTACAGCGTTATGATCTGTTTCGCTTTGAGTTGTTCGCTCTCCGCTCTCCGGTGTCCGGCCTGCGCGGGCGGAGGGAAGTAGAGGCAATGTGCAATATGTGTACTATTATTTCCAAGTTATATTGTGTATCATGTATATTATTTGGGTACTCGAATAATTGGTAGCCAACAAGGATGGCCATGAGGCATCAGGCATCAGGGATAGGTTAGAAGGTGCAAGCGCATCAGTACACTGCCACACTCGCCAACCGCTGTCACATATATTATTAAAAAAAATAATTAATTTTTATCACAATAGAAACTTGTTGAAACAGTTCCACGATAAAATAAGAGTTGTTGAATTTTTTATAAAAGATGAAACATATTAGATATATGATCTTGTAGTCTGGATTGAGTTTTTTTACAGATTTTATTAGAACCCGCCCGACGGCCGCGTCGCCCATTTGGCTTATTTTTGCTACAATACTTATTTACTACAGAATGTTTACTTATACCGAATAGTACAATAGATATACACGTTTTACAAACTATACAATACATTTTATACAATAAAGCCGTGATATATGAAAGATTTTTTTTATAAAAAGCGTAATGGGCGGCGGGAGCTTCGGCGATATATGGTTTCCGTGAAATGGGTGCTGTTATATTATTGTACATATTTATTGTAATATACGACAATAGACTGGTAATTTTACAATGTTGTTAGGTTTCTACAGATGTATCCGCGGGGCTGGCGGGGGCTGGCTTTGGCTTTGGCTGGCGGGGGCTGGCTTTGGCTGGCGGGGGCTGATGGGGGCTGGCGAGGGCCGGCCGGCGCCACAGAGCCTCATTGTCTTCCATTCGTAGTTTATTATATACAACTCTATATACACTTTCAGTTCCGATGTTTTACATAGCCCGTACATGTTACATAGATCAGTCAGTAGTATCAGTAGTGTCAGTGCACAGTGCCGTTTGAGTCCGACGTCGCTGTGGCCCAAGCCGGCCCTCGCCAGCCCGTTCACATGTTACAATAGAGTATATTTTCTTACAAGCGAAACACCGAAATAGACTATATGAAATTGATTTGATACAATCCCAGAATACAAGATCGAACTTTTTACACACAACAGTTCAAAACAGATTAAGAGTTCTTTTGTTTGTCCATAGATTATGTTGTTTAAACAGTTGGTTGCGACATGGTCACAAAGATCCAGGCGATAAAAATTTAAACGTTGGCATATTTTAAAAAGTTAAAAATAAAATTGTAAATATTTTTCTAGTTCTTCCAAAACGATATCAGTATTAAATACAAAATTCAACTTTGGTTAGATCAAAAATGTATGTGTGATCTATAGGGAATTTTGCATTAGACCTTCTCGGTGTAATTTTTATAATAGTTATATTTTTTAATTATATTATTATTATTATTTTTCATTTAGATATATGTTTTTAATTGAATTATAACGATCTTGCCTAGATTTGCATTTATGTTAGTTACGTATTATGCGTTTGAAGTTGATACCATCGTATTTATGTATATTATTATTGTATTAAGGGTTTTGTTTGTTTTTTTTTTTGTCATTAATAGAAGTAAAATGTTGTAAAAAGTAAGCTCGTTGTATTTTATCAAATAAACACTTTTTAGTCCAACTGAAGCAATATAAGGCAGTTTTATTTACCTACTTCCCATATTAAAATAAATAAATACATCTTTAAATGAATACCTTAATTAAAAGTAGATCTCATCAAAACATAAATGTAAAATGAGAGCCAAGTTCAGTAATATGATATATGCCTTGGTTATTGACTTCAGCGATATAAATGTGTGCCAAGTTCAATGGTCTGTCCTGAAATTTATTTTTAACAATATAAAATATTTAATATTTTATGAGGCCAGTCGTGGCGCAGCGGCACGAGGTGTGACTGTAAAACCGACTGGTTGTGGGTTCGATCCCCACTCGAGGAGATGAAATATTTATTTATTATATTTATTTTATTTAATTTATATTTTCTTAGACATATATTTTGTGTATTATTTATATTATATTTTTATAAAGATGTCTAATTATAGTGACTGTTTTTTTATCTATGTCATCATTGGGCTCATCAAGTACATCTGTACTTTCCACAGTATATCAACTGCTCCCCAAAGAATCGCCGTTGATTCTTGTTTTTCAGATTCTTTGAAAAACTTTAATAATCTTCATATGAATATTTATCCAGTTCGTTATCCTGATATGCTTGCTTCTATAGAACCCCGTAACAACCATACCATCCTATTATCTGTAACTTAGTTAAAGCGTTGTTTGCCTAACACGTTCTACTCCATACCTGGGTTTCGTCTTATTGGCAATGATTGAGTTGGTAAAGGTAGAGATGGTATGGTGATCTACCTATTTTCACATATTCCTTTCTCAATATGTCTGTCAACCACCACTACATCACACCACTCCTGCTGCTTTTGCTTTTTTAACTGCTTTTTTAATTGCTTATCGAGTTTATTCTCTGTTATACAAAAACCTTTTAGGTACCTTTTACATTTCCTCTTCTTCATTTGAGCAAAGCCTATTAGAATAAAGCGTGATGCTAGATTGATTAGATTAATAAATATGATCGTCGACTATACAAGTACTCTTAGTTATAAGTACTAAAACTGATATGTTTAAGTTAAAAAATAAGAAAAGACGGTAATCCATTCTTTGTATATTAACGTGAAGACCTGGAATACATATGATGACCGGTCTCAGGACATAAGTGAGAGTCGTTTTCAACTCCGAATAGGTATTATTTCTTGAAGCTAGTCTACAAACAAAGAAAATATCTACATTTAACTCCTGACATTTAAATAAAAGCAATAATATATAATAGGCATTGAGTCTAGTCTAATTTTCCTAATTGAATCTATTTATTGAAAAATTAAAAGAAAATTATAAAAAAAATACTAGTTTCGGAATTTTTCCTTTATGTACACCCAATTACTTGACTGGATGCCAAATTTCACCCATGTAGGTCATCTAGAACTGAGTTAGAATTAAGGTCTATAGGTAAGTCAACCCCTGTTAAAATTGACGATTTTCGGACGTCTTTATCTAAATAACCATTTGAGCTGTGTTTATGAAATTCGGGTCTAAATATTTGAGACAAATTTGACAGGTTTAAGTGAAATAGTTTTTGAGTTATGAAGGGGTAAAAAGTGGCCTCTAATGGTTCGTGTAAAATTACACACGGTGCTGCTCGCCAGTTCTGTTTTACTGAACTTGGCTTCGTGCTACCGCGCGTAATAATATTATATATTTTAAGATTATCTATATATAATATACTAGCGACCCGCTCGCGGCTTCGCCCGCTTAAACCACAGAATTATTTAATTAACACACTGAATTATGTTCGTGTTTTGATATACCTATAATGTATGTTTGCAACGCAATGAAGATTTTTAGTGAGAAAGTTATTAAAATTTTAGGTCGCATTTTCGTACCTCCCATAAGAATCTTTAATTGAATGTTTGAAATAAAAACACAACTTATCGATACTTACAATAAAATCCTAACTCATCGGTGCCTGTACATGAAAGATGTTACATTTAACGATGTAATAGCATTAGTTGGTCTGTTTGTCTGTGCGTTTGTTCACGATAATCTCAGAAACGGCTTAACCGATTTAAATCCTTTTTTTGTTTGTATTTTGATAATCTGCCCTTAAATATTTAGTATTCGTTTTATTTTAATCAGCTTCACGCTGTATCCCGCACACAGCAGGTTAGGCAGAGGGAACCTAGTGTTAAGACACTCCATTCCCCACTTTCTGCCGAA